>CAJNDV010031743.1:35702-45805 GCA_905221635.1 Symbiodinium sp. CCMP2456
TTAAGCCAATCCCTCCGCCTCAAGGGTCCGGGGATTTTGTTTGACCCCCAATCGCCGCATGAGGGAGCGCGTTTAAGATATAAGATGAGCCGGAATCGACAAAATGAGGGCATGTGTAAGATAAAATATGATGTACCGGAATCACCACATGGGGGAGCGTGTTTAAGATATATGACCAACAGGAATCGCCATCTGAGGGGGCATGTGCAATATATATATATATATATATACATTCACATATTTCTATGATGATGATGATGATGATGACGATGATGACGCTGATGATGGTGGTGATGAGGATGATGGTGGCGACGATGAGGACCAGGGGGCCATGTTCCGAAAACCACAAGAAGAAGCAACCGAAACCAGAAACAATCGCAACAAAAAGCCATAAAAAAATACAACAATTAACTTCGCTCCCTCTTAGCGTGCTTCCTCGACAGCCTCGACATCTCTCAGTCGAAGGCTAGTTAGGGGTTACTAGTTTGTATCTAGGGTTTAGAGGCTTAGGGGTTTAGGGTTGAGTATTGCTTTGGGGTTTGGAAAATTTGTGTAGCAAGTCACGCGGACTGTAGAACCCATGGCCCCAGCCGCACACCAGCCTCAAATTGAACCCCAGCCGCCAATCATTAGAATGTGAACTACTTTCAACACTGTCATTATACTGTCATGTATGTGCGTGTATATATATATATACACATCTAGCTATGTACGTATGAATGAATGTATGTATGTATATGTATATGTATATGTATATGTATGTGTATGTGTATGTGTATATGTATATGTATATGTATATGTACATGTACATGTATATGTGTATGTGTATGTGTATGTGTATGTTATGTGTATGTGTATGTGTATGTGTATGTGTATGTGTGTGTGTGCATGTGTGTGCATGTGTCTGTGTCTGTGTTTGGGTATGTGTGTGTATGTGTGTATGTGTGTATGTACCGTACATATATATATATATAGATAGATAGATAGATAGATAGATAGATAGATATACATATACACATATACGGCCAGGAGAAGTTTCAGTCGTTGCGGCTGGTATTGGTCCAGTTGGTCCTGCCGCTTAATTTGCAGCCCCCGAGTCGCGGATGCAAGGTCAATTCGTCGGCTTGAGTTTTAGGTTGGGGTTTTAAGGTTTCGGGTTCAGGCTTGATGACCTGACATTCATGTCATAACAGTTTAGGCCTTCTTTTCTGATTGCTACGCTCGTGGTATTTCAGCGTGTACTGTGCCAAACAACAGAATGACAACAATGGTAGCAGCCCTTCCTGCTTGAATGAATCCTGAAGTGATAGAACAGAAGCTCTCGTTGGTCATACAAGCTCCTTGGCCCTTAGTAGGCCCAACGCGCGAAACACGGAACTGCCAGCTCGATGTGCTTCATGGGTTTGGGTTTATCCACACGAAGTACTCTTCGAGGGTTTTGGGGCTTCTCATGCAACTTTTGATTCAGCAAGAGAAGCATTTCGGCGCAAATGCTTCAGGCTAGAGGGCTGGCATCACCAGGGCACACTGCAGGTGGCGGTGGTGGCGGTGGTGGCGGCACCAGTACCAGAACTGGTGCTCGTTTCAGAAAGGAAAAAGAAATTTGAAAAAGTAGTAGTACCGGAAAGCGAATGGTAACAGTGCTAATCGTCGTAGCAGAGGTTGTAGCAGTGGGAGCAGTAGTCGTCGTTGCCGCTGTCGGTGTGCATGGTGCTGGTGTGCTGGTGTGCTGGCGTGCTGCTGTTGCTGTTTCTCTTGTTGTTCCTGCGCTAAGGCAGTTGCAATAGTTTCAGCAATCGAAATTGCAGTAGCCGTATAGTGAGTGGTAGCAGTAGCAACATCTTGCAACCCACTTCTTTCAGACACAGTCTGTTATTTCTCGTGGCAAGGGCACTACTAACACAGTTCTCAACCCTAAAAACCCTACACCTCTGAAGCTAAGCCCTCAGCCCTAAGGATCAAGCAGCTCTACGAAGCAATGACTGCTCTACAGACCGGCAGGCGGCCTTTGTAGAACTAATGTTCTGGGATGTTGTCTTGCCAGGAATACAGACTGGTCTCACTTCTCTGCCAGAGGGGGGTTTGAATGAAGTGTCCGAATTCGCAGTCCCGGCTGTGTGGTGCCACAACCTTCAAGTTTTTCTTGTTCGGCAGTTGCCCATGGGCCACAGAACTTTGCGGCCTTAATAGTCGGTTTGTTTTCGCTGCCCAGCCTGCCAAGGTTTCAGTTGAGCCAGGTTGGCGAGATTGTCCTGGGCCTATGGCCTGGGAGTAAGCCTTGGTACCAGCGTATGAGACTTGGCAAAGCTGGCGAGCTAGAACTTAAAAGCTCAATTCATCACCTGCAGCAGCAGAAGCATCACAAGCAGCATTGGGACCCCAAGAGCCCTAGACATGAGGCTTATAATGTTTACAGCATACTTCCCTGAAAAGAAGGATAGGCTTTTGTTCAGACTTGTCGGCCTTTGCGCATTCGCGGCGTGAACTTGCCAGTTGAGGCAGTGGCTAAACACAGGGTTTGCCTAGTGTTGGCCTAGCTTGAGCAGTGCTTGGCGACCCAATTAGGCGCATCTCTTCATATCCCAAACCTACCGTCGGAATACCCAAATCCTGCCCTTCCGCCAGCAACCTAAATCCGATTCCGTAGAGCCTAATCCTAAACTCTAAACCCTAAGCCCTTAAACTAAACCACCCCCGAGGTTCGATCGGAGCGGGCAGCGTGAGTTGCGGGTGGACGAAGAGAAAGTGGCCGCGGTCCGACATTTCTTCAGCACAACATTGGTTCAGACGCCCGGATTGGAGGCCGATCCAAGACGTACGGTCGCGGAGTACGGGTTTTGAAGGAGGTTTCGGCATGCATACCCTCAACCCCTAAACCCTCAACCGTGTTTGGTTGATCGGCACCTCTGCTCTCGCTGGACATAGGTTCTTCGTTGCACCCTGGACTGGTCACCCCATCCCAAAGCGACCAACGCTTCAACGAATAGCTAGCTGCCCGTAAACCTTAACCCTGTATATATCTTTAAACCCTATACCATAAACCCCGAACCTTACCCTAAACAACCATAAACCCTGAAGGCAGAGTTGGACATGGCACTCTACCTAGCCACTGGCACAGCAGCGAACCATGAAGAGGCGAAAGTTGCTGCGTTGCAGTGGCTCGAGTCATGCCTTGGCGGGTCCTTGCTGAGCTTTGGCTGCCAAGGCACTTGCAGCTTGAGGGGTTTAGGGCTTAGAGGGTTTAGGCTTTCCAGTTTAGGGTTTTCGGGGTTTAGAGTTTAATCTTTAGGGTATTGTTGGGGTTTAGTGTCCAGGGTATTTTTGGCTGACTGTTTCTCAGCACTGTTGTAGTCGAAGACAGTCGAAGTTTGGTCTTATGCATGTCTTACCTTGTCGGATCTGTTTTGACCGCCGACTCTTTTCTGATGCTCTCGTGGCGGGTTAAGAGGAGCTCCGTGAATTTGCCAACTTGGAAGACTGGATCGGAATAGTGGTCATGCTCTTATGTGTCGTCCGTGTACTGCGACAAAATATCACAAAGCCGCAGTCTATGACGTTTGGCCGCAGGCCCCTATGTTCGGTTTTGGAACTTCCTGGGCTTCTGGGGAAATGGTCTGCAGAAGAGTAGGTTTTTGGGCGTGGTTCTTTCGTCTCAGGTGGCGGGGACTTGAGACTTAGATATTATCCAGGTTGCTTGTGCTTCTTGTCCACATTGCGGAAACCGGCAGGGCCAGACAGGAAACTCGGACTTGAAAGTCCAACAGAAACTTGAGGAGCTGCACCTCAAAGATACAGCTCGCGCGGCGCCTTCTGTCCAGCCACGCACCCCGAGTTCGTTCTGCTCTGGAGGACTCGTGGCATTGCGGAACTTGCCATGCTCGTTTCCCGCACGTCTGCAGAGTATCTTCTTCGTCCCCGATCTGCAGATTCGTAGTGAAGTCCAACAGTGCCACCATATCGGCCAAACTGTGAGATTCCCCAAAGCCCAGCTGTTTAACCCTTGCGCTGCTGTGCGGCTGTTCACGATGATTTCAATAGGAGTTCTTGCCAGTCTCGAGAAAAAGCCATTGCAGGAGCCGACGTGCCCAAGTTAGGATGACCTTGGTATTAAGATGCAGAAGGCACACACCGATTCAGAGGCTCATTCGGCAGAGACTAACTTCGGTACCCAGCACTAGAGTGTTGAATAGTCGATGAAACTGGCCTAGCTTCCCCGAAAATGTCGTGACTGTCCTGGCGCCTAAATTCGGGGTCCTTCGTCGAGCCCGTTGAAACGGTTCAGAGATGTTCAGAGTATGCTCTTCGAATCCCAGCAGCTTCTCAACAGCTGCAGGATCTGCTGCTGAAGGAGTACCAACAGGCTCGCCCGTTTCTCAGTTTCGGATTAGAGGTTGGAGACTCCGTGCTGAATCATGTTGACGAGACCCAAGTTTTCCAAAAAGCTTATTATGTCATGAAGCGCACACTTCATGCACCGCTGATGGCAGTCGTTTGGTGCAGAACACGAGCTCACGCGCTGTTCAGTTGGCGCAGAACTTTCGACACATGGCGTGTCCTGAACGAGGTGTAAGTTTCTACATTAGAAATCGCTTCCATCAGCCCTTGATTCTGGAAGCCTTGTTCAACTCTATCCAACTCTAGTCGTGACCTCAGGGTACCTTAAGCGAGTCATCCTGCTTCCTGCACGAATTGAGCGCCTTAGGGCCTTAGGGTTCTAGATCTCGAAAATTAAACGCTAAAAGCCCTAAACCCTAAACCCTAAACCCTATAAGCCCTAAACCCTAAACAACCCTTAACTTTGCATCGTTCGGAGCCCCCGCTGGGAACAGCAACAGGCTGGACACCGCGACCACCATGCCATGGTAACCCGGCAGACAGGGGCCAGGCCCAGAGTTATACAGGGGCCTAAATGGGCCTAACTAATTACCTTTACGATTTCTGGGGTTCCTTATTATACTTTTAGTATAATGGGCCCCAAACCCTATTCTAATTACTGCGGCCCCTATAGTCGACGGCTACGCGAGGGTCTAGTGGATCTGAGGTCATCTTGGTGCAAGCTTGCCAGGAAGATCTTGCTGCCCAGAAGCCCAGCATCTCGGATAGCGGCCTAAAGTTTAAACGCTTAAAGCCCTGACCGAAACTCTAAAACCTACCAGCACGAACCCCAGATTAGACTCTTGGGGTTTAGGGCGTAGGGTTCATTGTTGCAAGTCAAGCAAACCCTAGGCAAACCCCAAAACTGTTGCGTTGGGTTTCGGGATGTTCGGGGCTTTGCGCTGTGCTTTCGACGGGTGAGGGCCAACATCTTCCTGATGCAGTTAAGTAAGGTTTGGCTGTAGGGTTTAGGGTTAAGTAAGGCTTTAGGGTTCAGGGTTTGTTAGTAAGGGCTTCACTGCAGTCCCAGCTCCAACACTCCTGAACTGAGAGTTCTAGCCTGTCCGAGGATCTGCATGCAACACCTGTTATGATATATTGACTGGCTGTCAGCATAGTTTCCTTCATGGGGCTGTCGGACTTGCAGTATTGCGTTTTGGCACGGTTTGTCTTTGGGGTTTGCCGGTGCAAAATCGTCAGTTCTGGACCCCTAAACCCTGTAAACCCTAAACCCTTTAGCCCGGGTTGTGAGTGCTGAAACCCTTTAGCCCGGACACTTATTGCCATGCCTGCGGTTGCGAGTGTGTGAGTCGAAACCCTCTAGCCTACACGCCTGGCTTTGAAGGGGAGGTAAAAGTATCCCAATGACAGCCTGCAGTCCGGGAGCCGGTAGACCCCAAACTGCAAGGTACAAGGACCTTGAATCCAGGAAGTCCTGGAATCTGAAAGCCTCTGAAGGCATCGAGGAGTTGCGCTGCCACTTTCCTGGGCTACGCAGCTCTGGACTGGACTTTGCTTGGGCAGCTGCTGCTTCCAAGGTGGTATCTCCTCCGCAATTGCACTAGTAGCTAATGATTTTGATGCTGGATCTATGCCCGCCGGCTGGTTCCCGCGCCCGTGCATTTTTTGATTTTTGGTCTCGATATTTACAGTGTTTTCGCACTTTCGGTGTGTTGAAAACTTGGCAATATTCCAGTGCTGTCGGTATTTTCGAGACTTCCAGCACTTTGTTGGCTTCGACTCGACATTTTCGATATTTCATGTCGTTTGCCCATTGTTATACAAGCTTCCCACTCGGTATTTGTGCTATTCCGTTGGCACCGGGGAGGGGAGGGAGGGAGCTGATGTTCTTGTGCAACTCGTGCTGCCACTACTAGAACTACTGGGACTACTGTTGCTGCTGCAGCTGCTGCTATCTGGAGTGGGCTTCAAGGGAGGATACGAACACTCATGCTTTTGCACAAAGGGGGCTTGTTGCTGCTTCTGCAACGCCTGCTGCCACTACAAATCATTGCCCAGCGCCGGACGGCTACTGCTGTTACAGCTGCGACCATAGTTGTTGCGTTCCAGGACCATTGGCGGCCGACTGTTTGAGGAAAACAGAGGGTTGCGATGACCTCCGCTTGAACAAGTAAACTTCAATGCGCCCTCAAGATAAACATGAAAACACAAAGCTAGCAGTGCATACAATCAGTACCAGGGCATCGCCAGGACCACCAACAGCAACACTACTAAAGCAAGGAGACGCAAGGAAAAAGAACAAGCAGCAACACGACGATTATGCTCAGGCTGATGATGATGATGATCATCATCATTATGATGATGATGATGATGATGGCTGATGGCTGATGGCTGATGATGGCTGATGGTGATGGTGATGGAGATGATGATGGTGGTGATGATGGTGATGATGATGGTGATGATGATGATGATGACGGTGATGTCGGTGATGATGGTGATGACGGTGATGTCGGTGATGATGGTGATGATGATGATGATGATGATGATGATGACGATGATGATGATGATGGCGAAGATGATCATGATGAATATGATGGTGATGATGAAGTTGAAGATGAATATCATGATGAAGATGATGGTGATGATGATGATGGTGATGATAATGGCGACGATGATGATGATGATGATGGTGATGATGATGATGATGATGATGATGATTTTTTTGATGGTGAAGGTGGTGATGATGATGATGAAGATAAAGATGAAGGTTAACAATAAGTTAATAATACTAATGATAAGAAGAAGATGTTGATGATGATTCTGACGATGATGCTGGTTATGATCGCGATGATGACGACAGTGATGACGAGAAGGACGATGAGGGTGGTGATGATCATGAGGAGGAGGAGGAGGAGTAGGAGGAGGAGGAGGGGGAGGAGGAGGGAGGCGATGGTGCTGATGCACGATGGTGATGGCGATGAGGGTGAGGATGTTGACGATGATGATAATGGTGATGGTGATGAGGATGCTGATGCTGATGATGCTGATGATGGCGATGATCATGGCGATGATGATGGTGATGATGATCATGCAGCTGATGATGCTGTTGATGATGATGTTGATGATGATGGTGGTGGTGATGGTGATGGTGGTGATGGTGGTGGTGGTGGTGGTGGTGGTGGTGGTGGCGGTGGTAAGTTGCTTTAATTTCTTGCTATTGCTGGTCTGACTATTGACATTCCATGTTGACGTAACTGCTGTGGTTCTCTGCAGCTAACAAAATTGGACTCTTCAGCTAGGCAATGCACATGGCTGATGGATTGTGGGCTTTGGAGGGGGAGCGGTCTAGGCTTAGGGTCTGTAAGATTTTATGTTGTCGGGTAACGTTAAAACAACAAGCCCTACATGGGTAGTTCTCAGAATCAGGGTCCCTTTTAGGCCCCCAAAACAGTACGGCACCCTTACAAACAGTACCGTAAAAAGGGACCCTAAATTTAGCGAACTACCGAAATCGTGAATTGCGAACCCCCCGGTCCCGGTCCTCTACGCTTTGCACGTAGCAGCGGAGCGACAGGCGGGCATTCCTTGCATCAGATAGGTAGTTGTCAAAATTATGGTCCCTTTTGGGGTGCCCTAAATAAGAGGTGCCGTATTATAATAAGGACCCAAAAAGGGACCATAATTTTGACAACCACCCAGATAGAATCTGGGAGCCTGAAAAAAAGTAGAACAGGGTTTTGGGGTACAATCCACTCTCCTTAGTTTATTATTTATAGCACCATAGGGCCTTATAGGAACTTCCTCTACAGCATGCTATAGATATCAGAGACAGCTGTAACGACTAGGATGACTACATGACGAACTATTCAGACCTCCGTGGCCCTGGCGAGTTGTGCCGAGAGGCCTAGAGTGGAGATTGCAGGGTTCCGACCGCAGGCTCGAGCATGTCTACTACGGTTGATGACATAAACCCTGCAGTGCCCAAAATAAGGAAGCTATGGGAATTATGGTCTATTCCTTATTAATATAGCATACTTCGGGTCCTTAAGGTCACGCAGGGTTTATATCATCAACAGTAGTAATTAAGGGTTTAGGGCCGCAGACGGTTTGAAGAATGCCTTCTGAGGTGTGTTCATCCCCAACTGGAAGCTTCAACATTCGAATTAAATAAGCTACTTTCCTTCAGGTGATGTGGTGATCATGACCCGTTTTCTGGGAGCTGCTTGTAAAGTTCATTCTCTTCAATGGCCCGGTAGTTGTTACACAGAATATAAAGAAGTCGGGATAGCTTACAACAGAAATGACAGAGATCATCTTATCCTCCTTATATAATTATCATGCAATGTAAAAATACCCCCTAAACCCCAAACCCTAAACCCCAAAACTGTAAAACAAAACACCAAAACCCCCAAAACCCTAAACCCAAAAACATTCTTCAAATTATCGAGGCCCCTACATTGGGAGAGAAAAGGGGCAGGGCGCAAGGCATGGCTCCTGTCTGCAAACTTTACTGGTTAGGGTTTCGGGTCTAAGGTTTAGGGTCCTTAGTGTGTAGGGTTCAGGGTTTAGGGTCTTTAGGGTTTAGGGTCTTTAGGGTTTAGGGTTTAGGGTTTAGGGTCTACGGTTTAGGGTCTTTAGGGTCTTTAGTGTTTAGGGTTCAGGGTTTAGGGTTGAGGGTCTAGGATCTTTGGGGTTTACCTGTGGCCCAAAAGACCTATCGCTTTAAGGAAGTGTATATAGGAACCATAATAAGGAACACTAAAATGGTTGGTCTTTTCGGCTACAGGTAGGGTTTAGGGAATAGGGGCTTCGGGTTTAGGGGTTAGGGGCTTTGGGTTAGCTGTTCGAGGTCTCGGGTTTAGGGGTTCGGGCGGCAAGGGGTTTAGGGTTTAGCGGTGGGCGGTCGAGGTAGCACGTCTGAACCGGAAACCCCTAAACCCTAAACCCTTTAAACCCCTAAACTCTAAACCCATAAACCCATAAACCCATAAACCCCTAAGCCCTAGACCCTAAACTCTAAACCCTAAACCCTAAACTCTAAACCCTAAACCCGAAACTCTAAACCCCTAAACCCTGAACCCTCCCATGCCGAGCTTCACGGGCATGGCCATAGCCTCTGCGACGGAGACCTCTGGGATTCCCTGAAGCAGCTGAATCCCGACAGCCTCAGCTGCTCTCGCTCATTAGGCTTTAGGGTTTAGGGGTTTAGGGGTTTAGGGTTTAGGGCTTAGGGTTTAGGGGTTTAGGGGTTTAGGGGTTTAGGGGTTTAGGGGTTTCGGGTTTAGGGTTTTTGTTTTTTTGGGGGGGCTTTTGGGCGCTTCTTGGCTGTTCCGAAGGGGTTTTTCCATGAGTTGTCATGGCATGTTAACGGTTATGAGCCTATGAAGTTTTACTGTTTCTTCCGGGTTTAAGTACAACACCTTTAGACTGCAACTGCGGTTGACTAACTGGACAGCTGTAGAACCGAACCGTAATTAAACCGCAAGCTTAATGACACCGTATTGCCATGGACCTCCCTGAACCATGAACCCTAAACCCTAAACCCTAAACCCTAAACCCTAAACCCTAAACCCTAAAACCCTAAACCCCTAAGCCGAAGCCCCAAACCCTAAGCCCTGAAACCCGAAACCCATTCAGGCCCTGGGCCCTAAAACCTTGAAGCCCCGAATGCCAAAACCCGAAAACCCCTAAACCGGAGCCCTAAACCCTAAACCCGAAAGCCTTTGACTCCACACCCCACACCCTGAGCCCTAAACCCGAAACCCGAA
>CAJNDV010031744.1:10331-45369 GCA_905221635.1 Symbiodinium sp. CCMP2456
GGGGGGGGGGGGGGGGGGGGATATTATAATGCCATCTTAGGAGGACTGTACGGAGAGGAGGACCGTAGGAACAGATCATTCAGGCGTACTGAGACCTCTAGATGAATTCATCCATCAAGTCAGTCCATCCCTTTCTCACTCTTTCCAGCTGCAACTCCCTAAACACCAAACCCTAAACCCCAAGGCCACAACCATCAACTTCCAACGCCTGCCGTTCATGCCCCAGCTCTATCCCGGACCCCCCGGAAGGATCCAGAGAGCAGATCTCTTAAGGAGGTTCCCAGAAAGTACCCTTGAGTAGTATAGCGTTTAGTGTTTAGGGGAGTTGTTGCCTAAAGCCTAAACCCAATAAAGCACCCTTTATCAGTATAGGGATCTGCCTTTTAGATCCTCCCAGGGGTCTGGGAACCCTAAATTTAAGCCCAGAAGCCGTTAACTCGGCCCTAAACCCTAAACCCTAAACGCTACATCCTAAATCTTAAACCCTAAACTCGAAACGCCAAGGGTTGAGTAGGTCTCGGGTTTCGCATCTCGAAGGCAGGTCAGAACTCCAGGCTGAAGCCCTAAACTGATGGTAGGGTTTAGGGTTTAGGGTTTAGGGTTTAGGTTTGATCCTTAAGGCAGGGGGTTCTAAGGGGGGTATATAACCCAGTAATCCCCAAGTCTCCCTAGTACTCTCTTAGGTTCCCTAAGGCTCCTTAGGACCCTCACCCGTTGAGCCACCCTCCCTTAAAAATCCTATAATAAACCCACAAAGCCTTGAGCTTCCAGGGGGTAGCCTAGACCCCCCAACTACCTCGGGTTTAGGGTTTAGGGGTTAGGGGTTTAGGGGTTTAGGGGTTTAGCGGTTTCGGGCTTAGGGATTACCCTCTATCATATCCCGAAGACCCACTGTTAAGGACCATAAGGTCTCTATCAGAGGGCTCTTAGGGGGTGCTGGAGGGTTTAGGGTTTTGAAGCTTGAAACCCGAAACACTGCCAATAAAGCACTCATTGCGAAAACCCAGACACTCACAAGCCCCAAGATGCAATACAAAATGTGTGTAGTTCTCTAAAGTAAGGTCCCATTTTGCATTGGGTCCCCGATATGGTACGGTTCACGCTTATAAAAGGCACGGTGATTTAGAGAACTATGTATGCACCATGCGGCGTGTAGAATCCCATGGCGCTGATGGCCCAACAACAGGCCTCGGCTTGCGGACAGGGAGCTTGTACGAGTATGATTTGCCGGGACCCCAATAACCTGAATGTTAGCATTCCTGAGTAAGGTTTCATTGTAGCATGTCCTTAAGAAAGCAGGTCTGTTTGGGTTCAGGCAGGGTCTACGAGGCAGCGGTACTAGGGTTTAAGGTTTGAGGTCTCCAATGCGTAGGCGGATTTGGTGGCGTCACGCGGCCACAATACCGTGGCACAGCTCTGAGGTCAAACGGGATCTGCACAGTAGGCTTGATGGTGTATCCCGTGATGACTCTGAAGCCCTCGAAGCGATCACCCATTCCGTGCGATCGCGCCGAAGCGGTGGAGCTGGAGACTAGATATTTCGAGGAATAAACTCCAGTCAGAACAGGAATGAAGGAGTGAAGAGAATCGAAAGGTGATTGCAGAGATGTACACGAGGCATAAGCCCAGAATGGGTGGCGACACGGTAAAAGCTCAGCAAGTGTCTTGACCTACCCCAGGCAATCAAAAACCCTAACCCTGAACCTAAAGAGCAAAACTACACCCAAATCTAAGGGCCATAACAATTACAATAGAGCTTTGGGGTATATAATGCTAGAACTAGAATAAGGAACTCCCCCCAAAATAGTAGAGGCAATGATTTAGACCCCTATATTACACCCGAACCCTCCTGAGGGGTCTGCAGCCGGTCCGGGATGGCAGGCCTTTCCTTCTGCATCCAAGAAGCCAGCACATCGTTGTGGCTGAGCTCTTCGCGCTTCTGCGAAGAAGAGGCACAAATCGTCTTTTTGTGTTAGGGTTGACGGTTTCTGGGGAGTCGCATCTTCTCTGCTGTATGGGGAGAGCACTGCTGAGTACTTGAACTTCTGCGGTTCTTGCGGAGGGTGTTGGAAGCGGTGGCAGACGCGGCACACTGCGCAACTTGCGAAAGAAAGCAGTCCTACAGCAGATACCTGCAAGCAACAGCCGGCGCTGCGGTGGCCCTTCCACATGAACTTTGCTTGACCGTCACTGTGATTCTATCTCCAAGTTCACGCAGCAGCTCTCTACAACTCTGCTCCGAAGACTTCATGACTTACTGGGTTCTTGTTTTTGGATTTAATGTAAGTTACCATAATACAGAAATCCACTTTGTTTACTATAGATCCCGATTATGATTACTTAAACTGAATTCCTTCACCAGAGTTAGGAGCCCAGTGTTTCGGGTTTAGGGTCTATAGGGACTATAAATCCCATATTAGGGTTTATAATAAGAACCTACAAACAAGTGGGTTTTGGGTTCTTAAGGTAGGGACCTAGCCTCCCTGATGGCTTGGAACACTGGTCGCAGCAACGGCTCATGTACCTGCAGGGGACTGGGCAATCGAAGGCGAAAACTCATGTGGATGATGAGCTTAACACCATACGACACAGACGACTGCAACTGGAATCGGCAGTTGTAGTGTCCATGCCATGGGAACAAAAGTATTATAACAAGCAGAAGCTGCGAACGCAAACGGAGCCATTGCAACGTATCATCGAAAAGCAGTGGCCGAATGGGAAACAAATATGTTGTGAGCGATCAAGAGTCCTGATGACTTCTGAGCTTCTGACGATAGGGCAGAAAGAGGAGAAGAGATACCGTAAATCAACGACAGCCCAGGGCACCAAATGACACCGGGCACAGGCCACGATGCAACGCCTCAGCAAGGCAGGCACAAAACATAACTTGGTTACTGTATGACTGGTTGGTGATGCGTGTGCCAACTGCTGTAAACATAATCATGCGGCAGGAGTCACGAAATTGAGAAGAGCTGTGACAAGGCACAACATCTATGGGAGAATCTTGAGCTGGTGATGGTTGTGCTGCTGCAGATTTGATGCCACGCTGTGCTTGAAGCTGCAGATGGCTAATGGAAGAAATATGATGAAGAGCCTACGCTTCTGATGGCAGCGATGTTGTAGCAGCCGGAGCATCAGGAGAGCAGGTGTAATGGCAGGAGTACAGTTAACCGAAGCAGCAAGAGGCAAAGACGAGCAGTCGTCGTCGTAATAAGTAGTAAGTCGCACGTAGTCAACACTGAGCAGCAAGCAGCAAGCAGTAAGCAGTAAACAGTAACAACTCAGTAGTAGGAATAGCAGAAGGAGTAGGAGTAGTTGTAGTAGTAGGTCGTAGTCGTAGTCGTAGTCGTGGTCGCAGCAGCAGTAGCAGTAGCAGTAGCACTACTGGTAGGAGTAGACTCCTTCAGCGCCGAGGTTCAAACCGAGGAGCATGCGACCTTGACTTATGAAGCAAGCACTGACCTGGGTCCCGTGCGTGAGCTCTGCTGTATCCATCGCAGGAATGTCAGCTGCAACTTCATCAGCAAGGGCCATCGTCTGCACCTCAATAGATTTTCCATCGTTTAGGAACACCCTAATTCTGTAGCAACTCTGCATCTTGCCCGGCTTCCTACTGCCACCTCCCGACCAGGGAGGCAGATAACGACTTCAGTCGCTGCCTCTGTGAGGTCGAAAAGGGTGGGCGCGGCCTCGGCAGAAGCGCTCGGACCAGGCCCAATTTGACGACTGGGTGCTGGAATACACTTGCATCAGAGTTTAGGGTTTAGGGTGTTTCACCGAGGAAGTTTTCTGAAGCCTTATCATGTAACACACTGGGCCCTCTCAAAGGCTGCGGCCAGGAAAACGCGAAGACGGGGCTTGATCGGCATGCCTCGCAAGCCGATGATGCCACATCTGCCAAGTTGCATCTTCTCTACGTACAGCCAATGTCATGCATTCGCAGCGCTAACCTCGTGCTGCTGGGGTGGACAAGAACACACAAACGCAAAGACAACCTAACCCCTAAACCTTATCCTTCAAACCCTTAACCGTAAGCCACTCATCTCAACCCTATAAACCCTAAACCCTAAGCCACTCGTTTCTTTCAACCGAAAAACGAACATCACGCGGCCTTCACGCGGCCATATCCATTAGAATAGTGTCTCTTGGGGTTTATGGTCTAGGGGTGTACTGTACCACAGGTTTTGGGGGGACTATGAGGGATATTCTTACTCATCATTCCGACCTCCATAATATAAGTACACCCTAAACCCTAAACCCTAAACCAGGGCGCGCACTTGCAGCATTCTCGAGCGCAGCATCCCGCAACGCATCGTGAAGACCTGAAGAAATGAGACGAAAAGGCTCTAGGGGTGTGGGGTTTAGGGTTTAGGGATTAGGGGTGTGGTCCTACGGTTGATGATATAAATCCTGCATTACCTTAAGGACCCTACACTATTAGAATTGTGGTATATACCTTACTATAGGTAATGCAGGATGTATATCATCAACCGTAGTGTATATAATATATAGTATGCAGTATATACTTAGTCTAGCAGATGTAAGATATAGCCTGTAGTATGTAGTATATGTAATCTTCTGCATGAGCACATACTTGTCTAAGCTTGCCTTTGAAAGGCCCTTGAGCAGCCCCGGGCTTCGTTTGCAGGGCCCAAGAGCCGAAAGCACGGGAAAATCTCATTACCTACGGCTGATGATACCAATCCTGCACTACCTTAATGACCCTTAACTATGGGAATTATGATATATTCCTTATTATGTGTAATGCAGGATTTGTATCATCAACCGTATCCAGCCCCCAATTCTCGAAACACTACTTGAACTCTATATAAACCCCAAGCCCTTGTTGTTCCTCTCTGCTGCTGGCCTTCCACATCCTTGAGCGAAGCAGAGGTTCCGCTTCGGAAGCATGCCATGACCTTGGCCACGGCACGCAAACCGGTTCGGACTTCGTGTTTAAGGTTTGTGGTTTAAGACAGGGTTTCAGATTTTGGGGCTCAAGGTTTCGGGTTTTGGCTGAAGGGGAGAGGGGGATGTTGAGCTTCGTCGATGAGACCACAACCTGACTGTGATCCTGCCCTCGTAGCCGACAACCGGCTGAAGCACATGCCAGAATGAGAGAACTCACACGTCGCGAGCCTCTGGCGTCTCAGAATACCTCTCGACCACAGAAACATATTATGACGACAAGCGGTTGACACCGTAGCATCCGAAGCGCGACACGCGAATGTAAATTTGATTCAAGAGATCGGGAGAAATATGCTGGGGAACAGATGATGTTGCTATTGGTGGTGCTGGTGGTGTCGGCGGCGACGGTGGGGTGGTGCTGACCACAGTCGCAGTTTAATGTTAAGGTATCTTCCTGTTGTTGGTAGCAGCATTTGTGTTGCCAATGGCGACGTTGGTGCTGTTGCTGCTGTTCATCTTGGGGATGCTTCAGCTGCCTCTTACTATATGGGGATTTCCGAAAATAGGGACCCTAATATAGTACCCTAAATAGTAGGATCCTTATTATAAGGACCCCCCCAAAAAAGGTACCCCTTATTTTCGGAAACCCCCATATAGATTACCCCCCCCAAAAAAAAACTCTGTTCGGATCATTCAGGCCCCATGCTGCTATAGAACCGGTATGATACTGTTGCTGATATAAACCCTGCATTACCTTAAGGACCCTATAGGCCCTAAACTATGGGAATTATCATATATTCCTCATTAATTATGGGTAATGCAGGATTTATATCATCAACCGTAGCACTCGTGCGGAAGCCCCTGGAAAAACCGCTGCATGAACCCCGCTCCAAGTCTGACTCACTGACTGGTCAGGGCCCTTTGCTAGCCGTCGCTCGAGCGCGAGCACTCTGCCTTAAGAATGACTAGAAGAAGGATCTATAGTGGCACGGCAGGGATTTATCAGGATTAATTTCTTGTGCTAGTATGATAGATTTTTAGTAGCAGGGGCCCCAAAAAATAGAACACGGCATATAAAGGGACCCTGCGGGCATCTTACGACTATGCTGTTGTCTTCCCTGTATGCATGCGAAAGAAGCCGCCGAATCAACTGACCTTCACCTACGGCATGTGACGAGCTGACTCACAGAAATCAGCCAGGTCGACAGGCTGTTTGAGTTAGAGATTGGCTGAAGGATCCAAGCCAGCGTAGTAATGACAGTCAGCTCACTAGCATAGTTTCAGCAACCGGAAACGACTATAGCATCAGCAAACCACGACTGGGGTGCCGGCTACGTTGGCGAGGTCGTATCCCTGGCGGCGGAATTGCAGACACAGATCCGGGAAGAATCAGAACGTGGCGGAAATTTCAATGGACAGGCTACCAGCCGTGAGACACGGAAAAACCTGATGGAGGGCAGACATCACGCACTAATTAAAGTGCTCTTCAGCTTGCTGTAAACTCCACAGCAACTTGATGATGTAATTTGCTCAGCGTTTGCGGTTGCCGGCACTGCAGGTGTTGGAACAAGTGAGAAAACTTCTAAACCCTGAACCCTATAAACCCTAAAGCCTATACACCCTAAACTCTCTAAACCCTATACACCCTAAACCCTATAAACCCTAAACCCTATAAGCCCTATAAGCCCTAAGACCTGAACGGTCACGCTCCGCACTTGGACCCAACCCGGGCTGCCAAAGCCTGAGCTTTAACCCTACCTGTACCCCCAAAATATTTAAAATAATGGTCGGGGTTTAGGGTTTAGGGTATGTAGCGGGGTCGCGGGTGCGTGCTTCTAGTTTAAAATGGGTTTTCCCAAAGGCTCCATGTACCTTTATAGTAGATACTTAGGCCTTAAAGGGGTCCCTATGTAGGTACTTTAAGACCAAAGTATCTACTATAAAGGTACATGGAGCCTTAGGGTTTGGCTTTCAGTCTAAGTGACTTGGTAGTTTTGCCTTTTGGAGCTTCAGGGTTGACAATTTCATGTAGGTGGTTGTCAAAATCATGGTCCCTTTTTGGGTCCTTATTATAATACGGCACCTATTATTAAGGGTACCCCAAAAGGGACCATAATTTTGACAACTACCCATGTAGGAGCCTTACTAATTACCTATATTATCTTGGGGGTTCCTTATTATAATGATAGTATAACGGGCCCCAAAACCCTATTCTAATTTTTAAGGCCCCTACATTACATAGGGACTCAGGGGGGTTGGAGTGTAGGGCTTCAGCTCTACGTGTCTCGGGGCCTTTGGCTCTGGGGTGCAAAACTGCTGGGGCTTTCAGGGTTTGGGCGGTTTGGTGTTGCGGTCATGCTTCTACTACCTAAGCCCCCACCAAAGTTAGGTAAAATCATGGCCCAACACCTATTTAAAAAAAGGCAAATCGAAAGCCACAAATCCTAAACCTCTACAACTTAATCCGTATATCTCTAAACCCTCCTTGTTGAACCACTATAGAACCCTCTCGTTAAAGGAACCGTTTAAGGACCCCCCTAAACCCTAAACCCTAAACCCTAAACCCTAAACCCTAACCCCCCCTAATCCGATAAGCTCAGGGACTGCCTTCAGACCGGAAAGTCGCTGCTTCGTCTCGTGAAGAAAGCGCTGAAGCAACGGGCCATCACGAACGCCAGACCTCCAGGCCCAGAGTTTAGGGTGCAGGGTTTAGGGTGAAGGGTCCAGGCTTTAGGGTTTATAGGGTTCAGGGTTTAGGGTCCAGGCTTTAGGGACTTTAGGGTGAAGGGTTTAGGGTGAAGGGTCCAGGCTTTAGGGTTTATAGGGTTTAGGGTTTAGGGTCCAGGCTTTAGGGTGAAGGGTTTAGGGTTTAGGGTCCAGGGTTTAGGGTTTATAGGGTTTAGGGTTTAGGGTACAGGCTTTAGGGTGAAGGGTTTAGGGTTTGGGGTCCAGGGTTTAGGGTTTAGGGTCCAGGGTTTAGGGTTTATAGGGTTTAGGGTTTACGGTCCAGGCTTTAGGGTGAAGGGTTTAGGGTTTAGGGTCCAGGGTTTAGGGTTTAGGGTCCAGCGTTTTAGGGTTTAGGGTCCAGGCTTTAGGGTGAAGGGTTTAGGGTTTAGGGTCCAGGGTTTAGGGTTTAGGGTTCCTACGCCCAAAGGCTCCATGCACCTTTCTAGCCGATACTTAGGCTTGAAAGGGATCCCGGTATAGGTACTTTAAGGCCGAAGTATCTACTGTAAAGATATATGGAGCCTTTGGGACGGATTTCGGGTTCAGGGTTTTCCTGGAGCCTAAAGAACCTACCTTTTTGACGACTTATGTAGGCATATGCGGCATATAGGGAGTTACAATAGGGACTTACGTAGGTAGCTACAATAGGGACCCCTAAGAAGGACACTTTTACGGGGTTTAGGGTATGGGGCTTTAAAGCCCATAGCCCTGAACCTCGGGATTCGAGGATCACGAGGGCACCTTAGTCTCCAATGTGAGGTACTTAAAGGATCATGAGACTTAGTAGGTAGGGTTATAACTAAGGTAAGTATATATAACCCCAATTAAGGGACTGATAACCTTACTTACTAAGTCCCATGATCCTCCAAGTACCGGTTTAGGGGAGTGTCCATCACGCTGTCGGGTTTACGGTTTAGGGCTTAGGGTTTGTCATACCGTGGCAGGGAGACAGCAGCTTGGCTACCAATGTGGCATGCTCTTAGTTTGAGGACTCCGGGCTTCGACCGCTACAATCGCCAGCAACATACGGTTGATGAGACACATCCTGCATTACCCATAATAAGGACGGTTTAGGGTTTAGGGTTTAGGGTTTAGGGTTTAGGATACCATAATTCCCACAGTTTAGGGTCCTTAAGGTAATGCAGAATTGATATCATCAGCAGTAGTATGCGCACCACAGAGTGGCCAGATGTAATGCGAGCCAGACTTGTCAGAAAGGCGGGTCTGGGGTTTGGTTCTCTGATGCAAACCATAATGTAGGAACCTGATTAAGAAACCCTGGCCCTATAATCCCAAATCATTAAGATGCAAAGAAAGGGCCCTAATAATTGCCCTCATAAAGACCCCGGGTTTCTTAATCTGGTTCCTACATTCGTCGAGAAGCTTACTTAGGGAACCACGCGTACTCGCAGGATCCTCAGCACATGGCCCAGAGAACAGCACGAAAACGAAGGCGAACTGCGAATCCTGGCAAACACAGCCGTCAGTCCCACCTTCCGAAGCTCCTAGACCCTGATGTAGGGGCCTAAATAATTACCTCTGCTGTTTTGGGGGGTCCTTACTATAATTATAGTATAATGGGTTTCAAAACCCTATTCTGATTATTAAGGCCCTGATATTGCCTGGACCCCAAAAAAACCTACCTGTCTAAGGTGCCTTACTATGATTTCTTTGTAAAAGTCCATAAGAAAGGTAGAAATCCATTTATGATAAATCCCAAACCCCTAAACACTAAACCCCTGAAGGTCCCAAAGCCTAAACGTCACAAGCTCTCAAAAGACCGCAGAAGAGGGGTTTTAGGCTTTCGGTGTTTAGGGTTTAGGGCTACTGACCAGCCGCTGCTTCCCCAAGTATATAAGTCACAATAACCGTGCTGTGAAAACCCGAAGTGAAGTCAGTCTTGTCGTCCTTGGCGCTTCGCACCGAAAATCGTGATTCATGTCCTCTGTCCTCACCGATGAAGTGACATCTCCAATTCCACGGAAAAAACGATCACAAACGAATAAGAGACTCGATACATCCGCAAGCGCCACACCTCAAAACGCCTACACCGGAAATCCTGCAAAACTACGCTCCGTCGCAAAACAGTTAACCCTAAGCCTGGGACTCTACACTTAAAGGGTCCAAGTCACAGTATAGTAAAGTATATGCTTTGGGGCCGAATATGTGCAAAGATCCTACCATCTTGCATCACATGGGCACTTGGACCCTTTGGGCTATGATATGTGTATGTATATATGTATATGTATGTGTATACTTAGACTTCAGCCCCCTACATATATGTATATATGTACATATGAACAAACAAATAAATGACAAACAAACAAAAATAAACAAAGAACCCTAAACCCTAAACCCTAAACCCTAAACCGCATAAATACATAACTAAGAAATCAACAAATATATACAGGCATCTCAGCCCCTGCAAGGCGAGCGCGAATGAGACGCCGTCGGAGTAAGGGTGCCCCCCCGTGAAGCTGGACGAATGACAGTCTCCCCATAAGTCCCCGGAGATTGCGGCGTCCCTTTCAGGAATAGATGGTTTAGGGTTTAGGTTTAGGAATATTGCGGAATATACCATATCCCCTTATAGCTTATATGGTACATGCCTGAATTAAGTAAGGGGTTTTGGAGTTTCTGGGTGTTGATGTTCTCATTACCACCCCGAGAATCAGCCCGAAGAGCCCAGTGCCCGCAGTGAAATCGCTAAGTAAAAGACCGAGCAAACTGACAGCAAAGCATGCAAGAAGAACATATAGGGTTTAGGGTTTAGGGTTTAGGGTTTAGGGTTTAGGGCTAGCAACCAGGCTTGGCTGCAAAAGCCCGAAAACGAACCTCAAAGTGACTACACAACCCGCGAAACAGCCACATCAATCCGTAGCCTTATCTAAACCCCGAAACCCGAGACGGTTGACAAACAAGCAGGTGCAGCTGCGAGGGCAGGCAGTCGAGGGTAAAAGCTCCGGTAAATCGTTGACAGCACCTTGACTTGACTGGCCAGCGACTACTGTTGATGATATAAACCCTGCATGACCTTCAGGACCCTGAACAGTGGGAATTATGGTCTATTCCTTATTATGGGTAATGCAGGATTTATACCACCAGCCGTATCACGCTGAAAGGCTGTTCTCCAGTTGGTTTGCTCGTCAACGCCTCACTGCCGGGTACACATGAGGCTCTTATAAATTTGATTCCCCTTCAGATAATGACATTTCCCCAAGGCTTGAAGCCTCCTGAACCCGGGGCAGCTGCAGCACTATTTGTTGTCCCAAGCCATAGGATAGGATGCGCGAACTTGCATCGCGTGCTCAATAATAAGGCTCACGGGCGGAGGATTCCACTTTTAGGGCTTAGGCTTTGGCGTTGAGGTTCGGGTCTTAGGGCTTTTGGGGTTTAAGTTTAGGGCCTTAGGGTTTAGGGTTCGGGTCTTAGGGCTTTTTGTTTAGGGTTTCAGGTTCAAGGTCAGCGTGTTGGTGGGAATATATGGGTGATGATAAACTTCATGGTCCTTCGGTAACTTATAACTCTACCAACTATGTGCCCCAATGGTTTATAACTATACTAACGGTGTACTCCAAAAACCTTAACCCCAAACCCCTAAACCCCTAAACCCGTAAACCCTAAACCCTAAACCTTAAACCCTAAACCCTTTCTAGTTCCTCAAACTACAGGGCCCAGGCTCCAGGAGAGTCGTGTTGCAAAAAGGTGCAACCGATAACCCGATGACCGAACCCCTCCAAAACTGTAAGGTTTAGGGTTTGGGGTTTAGGGTTTAGGGCCGGATTGAATTTTCTCGGGAGGGTAATGTAGGAACCTGATTAAGAAACCCCAGGTCTTAATTGGGGTTCTTTATATAACCCTAACACTTGGGGGTTATGGGGCCAGGGTTTCTTAATCAGGCTCCAACATTAGCCCGGAACACAAAGCCATAGCTGAGGTCTTTCATTGCTGTCATGTAGGGGCCTTAATCATTAGAATGGGGTTTTAGGGTCCACTATTATACTATATTTATAATAAGGATCCCCCCAAAATAATATAATTAGGTAATTAATTAGGCTCCTATAGTATAGGTTTATTCGCAACCATGACCAAGGACCCCTTAACACTAAACCCTAAATGTCAAAACAGTAGCCGGCTAGGGGTTCGGGCGGACATGCGCTTGCCTCGACCCGGTTTGTTCACAGGGGCTTAGAAGTCGCGCTAAACCCTTAACCCTAGACCCTGAAGATCATGCAGAAGATACTCCAGGGCTACGGGGGCTAAAGCGGCTATTCACAAAACGCAGGCCCCAGGGCAGTCCCTTCTGTTTGTTGAGGGCTTAGGCTTCAGGGTTCCCCCCCTCACGAACAAAACGCGGCATGCTTGCTTTGTGGTGGTTGTTAGTGTGTGCGTCGGCCCGGGTATAGGGTTTAGGAATTTCCTTGACACCTAACTCCTTCCAGAACGAGGCAGCTCTGGAAGAAAGTTTGCAGGGGCATGGGGGACGAAATGTACATGTGTGTGTGTATATGTATATATATATATATATATATATTACATATACAAACAGAGATATAGGTGTGTGTGTATATATATATATATATGTGTGTGTGTATAGTCTTTATATATATATATATACGTATATGGATTAAAATACGTTCTACGAATTCAGTTTTCCGAGCTGGTCCACGTGAGCCTTGGCATGTAGAAAGTGTCTCAAGCAGTCACTGCAGACAGCTGCTTAGCAGCTGCACTCAGACTCTCACAAAGCTGAAGCCTGCACCTTTAACCGTAGAGCTTGTGCCGAACCCTAAACTCCCTAAAATCTCCTACAACCCTAACCCTAAATCTCATGTGCACAGTACATGGAACTCGAAATCTTATGCCAGTCCGGCTGGATCTCGACTCTCACTGGCGCGCGTGCACCTAAACCCAGGCGAAGAGGCACTAAACCCTGAACCTAAACCCCAGAAGCCCCAAACCCTGAACCTTAAACACTCTAAGCCCTAAACCCTAAACCCATTAAGCCCTAAACCCTAAACCCTATAAACCCTATAAGCCCTATAAGCCCTAAACCCTTAAACCCTGTCAGCCCTGAGCCCTACGCTTCTACACCGTGGACCTCAAGACATAGAAGACAACTTTGCAGCGGCAAAGCTAACCTAACTGCCCGGAATACTTATAGAGCCACGGTTTAGGGTTTAGGGCCCGGAATACCCAAATATTTTTCAGTAGAATGTAGTGCTTCTATGTTTTTACATCAGTAACATGATTTGGGTATGCCCCATAACAGTGCCTAGGACCTTTGGGCTAGGAGAGAGAGGAGGCTTTCAATTCCTACCAGACGTGCAGTCGTGCCCGCCTCTCTCTCTCTCTCTATGTCTTTGTATATATATATATATGTACAACAACATGTACATGTATGTTTATGCACATATGGAGCAAACAATTTAATATATATATATATAGAGAGAGAGAGAGAGAGATATATATATATATATATCAAAAGGCTTTTCTAGTTAACTCGACGTAGCATCTTGGGCTTACTACGAAGATCTAGGAAGCAGCTCCTAACGGGACATGTCACGGACTGCTATACATGAGATCCCGATTTTAGGGCTGAGGGTTTAGGGTTTAGGGCTTAGGGTTTAGGGCTTAGGGTTTATGAGATCAGGCCGGAGAAGCAAGACTGAGACTGTGCTGTGCAAACCGCAATTCATCCGGCAGATGCCACTGCAATAGCTGCCCGACCACGCATCGGGGTTTACGGCATGCGGTAATGTAGGGGCCTTTATCCTTTATAAGTAGAATAGGGTCTTGGGGGTTCATTATTATACCTATAGTATACTACACCCCAAACCCTATTCTAATCATTGAGGCCCCTTTAGTACCTGAATCCTGCGCCGCCAAGAGGCCCCAGGGAGGCCCAAAGGCAGCGACGTTCAAACGCTCGCCTCTCTGAATGAACTTCTATCCTGTGCTAAGTACTCATAAGGGGCCTGACACCTTAAGCCCTAAACCCAAAAGCCATACGTACCTTAGCATTAATTAGCAGGCAGGGGGTTCTACTGCCATGTTACTATTCAAGTTTACAAATCTCTGGAAACACAAGACTGTGAAGCTCAGGTCCCAGATTCCGAAATACTGTTGATGGCATAAATCCTGCACTACCTCCAGGGCCCTAAACTATGGGAATTACGGTATATTCCTTATTATGGGTGATGCAGGATTTATATCATAACCATAGTTGAACCCTAAACCCTGAACACATAACCCACAACCTTACTCTAAACCCTTAACCTTCAACCTGAACCCTGAACCCAATTGGCGGCAGGCATGCTTGAATCACATCCCCCAAGGGTCCATGTGCCCAAATAGTATATACGCTGGCCTTAAGGTAGTCGCGACATAGGTACTTCGGGGCCACAGTATACTTAACCCTGAACCCCTAACCCTAAACCACACACCCCAAGCCCTAAACCCCTAAACCCTAAACCCTAGTATTTGGGCACATGGACCCTTAGGGATCTCGACGCTCGATGACAACCCCAATCTCCCGAAGCTTGTCCGTTCGGCCTGAAACCCTAAGACTCCGAATAGCCCAAAGTAGGTAGCATGTAATGACTTTAAACCCCAAAGTAGGTAGTATCTGTATATTTGGAGCCTTAGGGAAAGGTAGCTGGCGAACCCCCTAAACCCTAAACCCTAAACCCTAAACCCTAAACCCTAAACCCTAAACCCTAAACCTGAAAGGTGCTGTGGGAGTCTCTCAACTCCGAAACTCTCAACCCGAAGCCCGAACGTAACTGCTAGAAGTGACAGCCCTGTACTGGCATTGAACCCCTTGCAGCGGAACTTCCCCTGGGGTTGACCCAAAGGCTCCATGTACCTTTATAGTAGATATCTAAGTCTAAGTATATACTATAGGGGCACATGGAGCCTTGGGGTGAGGCAGTCTTTGAGCCACGAGAAGCTATTCTGCAGGCAGCCGGATCTTCATGGCGATCTTTGTGAGACTCTCTCTGCACTGGCTTTGTCTGTCGCTGTGTTTGTCGGCTCTGAAACCACTGAACACTACAATTAAAAAACGACTGCTAGTGCTACCACTGCCACTACCACTACCACTACCACTACCACTAGCACTACCACTACTACTACTACTAGTAGTAGTAGTAGTAGTAGTACTACTACTACTACTACTACTACTACTACTACTAATATACTGTCTCTATTACCATTGCTTATTAAGGCGCCTATACTCGAAGGATTTTCTCGCACGGGGAAAGTTTGAGGGTCTTCAGCTGACCCGAAAGGTCCGGCTCATCGCTGAGCTACCAAGGGTTCAGGGTCTGGGGGTTTAGGGTCAAGGTATTTTAGGGTTTAGGATTTACAGTACAGGGGATTAGGGCTTCGAGTTTAGAGGTTTAGCATCCTAGTTACTGCTATAGGGGATACTCGCTAAAAACCGGGATCATAGTCATGATTCCTGATATAGAAGCACTGCATTCTATTCACACAGGTACTTGGGACGCTTAGAGGATTTACTTTGTCGGAACAAGTATCAGTTGTCGTGTTGCTCGTGTTTAATTATGATCCGTCCCCCATGTCAACGAAAGACAGGGTTAGGGCTATGTAGGATGTAGGGTTTAGGCCCTTGTGCTTTCAAACTTTGATTGCCTGCAAAGCCTTTGCAGACTTGATTTGCAATCCGCGGTGGGTTCTGCCGTGCTGCGAGCTGCACAGGGTCCAGCGAAAAAGGGCATCGGCGACAGAAGGGACACTTGGCAGCAGCTTCGCAGTTCTCAGGCATGGAATGCTCTTTCACCAATGACCCCTAAACCCTAAACCCTAAATCACCAATGAAGTCTTTGGCTAAACCAAGGAGCCTGCACTTACATGGACCCGGTTCCACAAACCGAAGCCCTTGTGGTGGAGAATCGAGGCTCTTTCTCTCCCTGAACCCCGAAACCCTAAACCCTATACCCTGAACCCTAAACCCTAATCCATAAATCCCTAAATCCTAAACCCTAATCCATAAATCCCTAAATCCTAAACCCTCAAACCTAAAATCGCTTTCTTCGTTCTGCTCCTGCCAGGTGCACAGTGATCGAACCGGGAGCATTTTCGGCTCTACACCGCAGGCAAATCGGGTGCTGTTAGAAGAGGGACAGCAGCTTCGGGCTGAATTAGGGCTCAATGAAACTAGGGTTCATTGCTCACCCAAACCACGAACTTTATGGTCAACGGTCTAGGGTCTAGAGCATGCTAAGACGTCGGAAACGAATGCGGTCGTGTCCGACACGTCATGTCCCCTGCAATCGTACTGTACACTATGCACTCACTCCAACCAGGAGTGGTACCCGCAAACGCCCACAGTGGATTCTCAGTGATTCTCAAAACTGTGTGAAAAAGGAAAGCCCAACGCATCTGCTACCAGCGGTTGATGGAACCGCCACAAACGTCTAGTTCCAAAGCAATCATGATGGCAACTTGCATGGTAATGCTGGTAATGATACTGGTAATGATGGTGACGATCATGATGACGATCATGATGATGCTGATAGAGATGAAGGTCATGATGAACATGGCCGTGACGGTAGTGGTTGTGTCGACATGATGGTGGTACTGATAGTACTGATGCTGATGAGGCTTGACGATGAGGACAGTGCTGAGGCTGACAGCGGTGATCGTCATGATGGAGGTGATGAAAAACACGATGCTGACAATTACGGTGAACCATGATGACGAGGATGGTGGTGATGGTCAAAATGTTTTTGTTGATGACGATGATGACTACTAATCATGGTTCATCATGCAGGAGTGTCCCCCAAAGTGCAGGGAAGTGTTGTCCCCTTTTTTTCCGGGGAGGGGCTTGGATGACATGATGCGATGATGTGTTGATTCATGAGAGGCAATGTGATGAGTTTTCAGCGCATGACGTGACAGCGTCGAGCGGAGGTCGTCCCCCAGCTTTTCATGAGGTTGCTTCTTGTCTCTTAACCTAACTTTGTATTACTTTATACATGTGTATATAGGTGTGTATATATCTACACACATATATATATATATAATATGTATATATATATATACACACGTACAACCGCATACATAAACACATACACGAGTCCCGTACATATACATATACGTACACATACATACACATACATACATACATACATACATACATACATACATACATACATACATTCATACATACATACATACACACAGGCATCCCGTACATTTACATGTACATATACGTATACATGCATACATGTATACATACATACAAATATACATGCATACATACATACATACATACATACATACATACATACATACATACAATGTATATACATATATACATATATATATATATACATATATACAATTAGTTATTTATTCGTTCATCGATTTATTCATGACTTTTGATTTATCATGTCGCTGAATCTTGCCAGTGCGCGATTGCCAGTGCGTGAAAGCATGGTCGCCGGGGAAGCATCGCGGGCATGTCTCCAATACTTGGGGGAGGGGGTGGGGGTAGAAGAATTTTGAGCGAGGGCTTGTAAAAGAAAACAGCTCTATAGAAGGGATGGATGGAGGGATGGATGAACAGACCGACGGATGCATGCGGGGATGGATAGAGGAACGAACGGACGGATGACGGGCAGATGTGCGGATGGATGCATGGATGAAATGATGTTCAGCTACCTCACTGTTCTAAACGTTTTCGCGACACTTGCTCTGTACTTTGTATATGAACTGAGTAATCGTGTCGGCAAACCCCATTCCACCGGAGAAGCTTGCAAGCAAAAATCGGATAAGATGACAGATGACTGTGATAGCTGAAGAGGTCACAAGCCTTTGCAAACCAGGTAATACCAGAAAGCAAACGTGGGAATATTGTATTTTGTGGGAAAACATAACAGACTTCACTGAACTTCAAACCTACACTCACCTAACTTCAGAATCCGTAGCTCCAAAGCCTGTTGAACGCTGGGGATTGAAGGCCCACCCAGACCTAAGAATGCAGCACCTCCGTTTGGATCTCCTATTTGAGTGGCTAGGATCCTGGAATCAAAGGCCAAGGCAAGCAAAAAAAAAAGTAGATTGCAGGGTCCAAATTCTAAACTCTAAGCCCGCATCTGCGAATGTAGGGGCCGTAATAATTAATTAGAATAGGGTTTTGGGGCCCATTATCATAGTAAGGGACCCCACCAAAAAAAAAACCTGAACCCTAAACCCTATAGTAAGGGACCCGCAACAACAATAGGTAATTACACAGGCCCCTAGATTAACCCCCGACGGACCTCATCAGCTCTCTTTGGCATTCGTATCAGACGAGTTTGACGTCCGATTACGCAGGTTGCGGAATCCAAAGCCTCAGCGCCAGGTTTAAGGTTTAAGGTTTAGGGTGAAACGTTTCGGGGTTTGGGGGCTTAGAGTTTCAGGTTTAGGGGTTTAGGGCTTAGGGTTAAAGTTTAAGGTTTAGGGGTTCAAAGGCCTTAGGGGTCTAGAGTTTACCCTAAACCCTCAACCCAGTGTTTGATTCGGGTTTCGGGTTTCAGGGGCTTGTTGGGTCCTAAACCCTAAACCTTAAACCCTAAACCCTATACCCTGAACCCTATACCCTAAACCTTAAACCCTAAACCCTAAACCCTATACCCTAAACCCTGAACCGGGGGTTAGGGTTTGAGCCACGAGACTCCCCAATTCGGATCTTCCCCTGTACCCTAAAAGACCTTGCTTTCTCGGGTTCCTTATTATGGTTCCGAAATGTAATAGAAAAATCCTACCCCTTTTAGGGTTCCTTATTATGGTTTCTTTCTATATTTCCTTACAAAGGTAGGTCTTTTGGGCCACAGGTGCTTTCAGGAAGATACTGGCTGAAGAATACTGGGTTCAGGGATTTAGGGGTGTAGGGGTTTAGAGTGTAGGGTTCTTAAGAATGATTGAGTGGAGGCAAAATCAATACAATTGGGAGACGCGTTGTGGGTTCAGAGTTCGAATAAACACAAAAGCATCCGCAGAAGCCCAAGCGATACATCCGTGACCCTATGCCGTAAACCCTACAAAGCCCAAACTGAATCTAAACTCTAACACCTAAAGGACCTAAACCCTAGGTAGAAGCCCAAGCGATACATCCGTGACCCTATACCGTAAACCCTATAAAGCCCAAACTGAGTCTAAACTCCAACACCTAGAGGACAAAAACCCTAATTCAACCCCCAAGCCCTAAATCATACCGAGGTGCTGCCAGTGCCGGTGGACCGAGCATTGTCTGGTGTGCCGGGACCGACGCCTCTTCACTACAGGGGCCAAAATAATTAGAATAGGGCTTTGGGGCATATCATAGTAAGATTAGAAATATAAGGAACCGCCAAAATCATATTGGTAATTATTTAGGCCCCAAGGGCCTTTAGGGGGTTTTAGGGTTTCAGGTTCCCAGCGCTCAGCCCTTTCGATCCCAGAGTCTAAATCCCAAAGACTGAACCCCAAAGCATGGAAAGAAGCAAAGGGGGACCTTACTATTCAAATGTGTACATTACATACAGCTTGCCTACTGGTATATAGAGGTTCGGACAGTGTCATTTATTAGAAACTACCCCTCATGCCTACTGGCAGTTGCTCCAATGTTAACATGGGTAGTTCTCCAAGATAGGGTCATTTTTTAGGTTGCTTTTTGTTATAAGGGTGCCGTACTATATTGGGGATCCAAAAAAGGACCCTAATTTAGACAACTACCCACATGCGAATGCAGCATGCGGAGATGCCTGCCATCCATAGAAGCTGCTCTTGAATCTTCTTGAGCTCCGCCTGCGTAGCATCTTGATGGACTTAATTAGTACAACTCTGTAGCAGTAGGCTTTGGGTTTAGGGTTTAGGGTTTAGGGTTTAGGGTTTAGGGTTTCGGGATAGAAGAAGCCGGTACCGATGTACAAGCAGTGCAGATGACAGCAGCCTCGGCAACACGATGGGCTCCAGCACAACATCATCGGCTCCTGCATTTACCATCCCATACACCCTGAGCTTACTTTCACTCCTTTCGATCCTTCGCACCCTGAAGCAGTTCTGGAACTTCACTATCACTTTCACTCTCAAAACTTGAAACCTATACTCAGAAGGCGAGAAGGATCCCTGAACTCTGAACCTACCTATAAAAACCATCCCATTTCCCCACTTCGCCGCCTCCACATAGGTCTGGAACTTTCCGTGCGTGCCTCGCCGAAGGAAAGACTCTCTAGAGACGGTTTAGGGTTTAGGGTTTAGGGTCTAGGGTTTAGGGTTTAGGGTTTTAGGGTTTTAGGGTTTAGGGTTTAGGGTCGCGATGGGACTTGGCTCACGAGGAGTCGAGGCATCGGCTTTGAGGTTCAAGGTGCCTTTTGGGTTTCAGGGCCTGGGCATGTAATGATAAGGCTTTAAGAACAATATTAATAATAATAATAATAAACAGATATTAATAATTAAAAATACATATTAATAATTAAAAATAAAAAAATAATAAGAAGAAGAAGAAGAATAATAATATAAGGCTTTAGGTTTAAAGGGTTTCGGGGTTAGGGTCCTTAAGGTCCCTAAACCTTAACCCTAGACCGATGTAGGGCTTATGTGGGGCTTCGGGCGCTTAGGGTGCGGGGCTAATTGGGATTTCAGCGCCTCAGCAGAGAGAACGGTAGAGGCCCCTCACTGGAAATGCTGCAAACCAAGATTTGAGGGCAAGGGTTTAGGGTTTCCCGGTTTACCCTAAAGATGACTAACAGTTAGGCTCTTGATGGCTATGGTAGATTACGATGGGCGGTATGTACACCAAGACGTCAAAACCTACCTGCCCAGCCCAAAAGTATAAAACACAACGTCCAGCCCGAACGCTGCCGCAGCCCAAGTCGAAAAGTGTCGAACAAGAAGACTGCCTTCAGGTTTACCGTGAACCCTAAACCCCTAAACCAATAAACCTAAACCGGAAACCCCTGAACATAAAACCCGAAACCCTACGAAGCCGCCAGGTTGGAGCTTCATTATCCTGATGATTTTCAGGTAGATTTAAGGGTTTGGGTTTAGGGTTTATGGTTTGGGTTAAAGTATCCTGCACCAATCATCTTAAACCCATGTTCCAACTTTCTGAGCGTCGCTGTAAACCTGCTTTAGGCTTAGGTTTCAGTTCAGGGCTATGGTCTGGAGCATCTTGAATTCCCAGGCCGAAACCAACCTATATAAGCCTTTCTCATCAAGGGACCTCGAAGGGCTTACTAGAAAAGCTTAGTACAAAGGGCCTTAATTGCAGTCGGGCTCCTCCAAGGGTTCCTGTTTGGTCGAGTTGATCATGCACCGGGCGTGTGACAAAACAGCAACATCAACCCTAAACCCTAAACCACTAACCTTCAACCTGACGCCTCAAAAACCCCAACGCGCTGAACAGAATTCTGTATCATGACTTGGGAAAGTATGCCCCAAAGCAGTACCTAAGACCCTTTGGGGATTGAAGTTCGATTATGCCCGGGTCTCAGTAGAGACGGTCGTAGTGAGCAAACGGTACAAGAAGGCAGACTGCCCCAGAAGTTTCCAAAAGCCCTGCACGCATGTTTTGGGGCCAGCTTTGTAGCTTATACAGCTATCCCATAGTTACAAGCCTCGTCAGCCGGTCCCCAATCCACACAGCAATAGTGTATGACAATAATAGCAGGACGATTCGGTAATGCATACCCCCTAGAGTGCTACTCTGGCTTGCTGCAACATCAACACCTTTGGCACGAAGTGCACCATCGAGATCTACTGCCCAGGAGAACAAGGACGCATTCTGCCCTGGAGAAGCTGCTTCCCTTGATGCAAAGCCGAGTCTCGGATAAGCCAAGTTTGATCCTGAACATTCTGCGTTCCGGAGATGGGTGAACCCAAACCTTTAAAGATTCGAACCGTCGTTCAGGCACTACAGGGCGTGTATAGTACGTAGTGTTTGGGAGTCGCAAAGCTTGGATGCAAACACTATTCCTACAATCGCCCACATCGAAGGACACCCCGGTGCATGTCGGAGCTTGCAACTACGTCTGCTCTACTGGACTGAGTGAGCCGGGTGGTCAGCGTCGGTCGTGTCAAGACCCGATTTCCATTCTAAACTCTGCAACCCAAATCTCCTGCACTTGGGGTCTCCACACTCCGACTACTCGGAAGGATCAACCTGTTATAGTGGGTCACATGCACTCCGACTCTGGGGGTTTTGGTTCAGGCTTTAGGGTTTCATGGTTCAGGGTTCTGGGTGCAGGGTCATGGATTTTGCATGGGGGGGTGCGTACGGATCCGCAGTTCAATTTTGACTGTCACGGCTGAGATCCTTTCTTTATACTTTATACTTGTTAGAAACACTGCTTGGGTAGGGTCCTAATCTCAACCCACAATAGCACATTTGCACAGACCCTACCAAAACCTAGATTCTGGTAGGGTAAGGCCCTGAACCCTAAACCCTAAACCCTTAACCCCTATACCCCTAAACTCTATAACGCCTTATCCGAAACTCGTGGGAGCGGAGCCGAGCAGCATGGATGAGTTTGCCCACGTCGATGGCGCGGGCGGTTCCACGTAGACGAAGGCAGCCCATTAAAAACTCCTGGTTTTTGACTTTGTGCGAGGTCTTACACGCTTTTATAGGGTGTATAGGGCTTAAGATTAAAAAAATAAACAAACTCCGTTGATTTGGGGATTTACGATTTGTTTTATCAGATTTTGTGGTGTTATACTATAATATTTTTGAAGGGTCTATAGGGTGTCTTCCAGATAGCATCTCAAGGCCTGGCTTCTCTTGAACCCAGAGAACCCAATACCCCCCTTTAATGAAGACATATATACCTTAAGTTAAACCGCAATATTATAAGAACCCTGTAGTTTAAGATATACTCATGAAGTAAGACATATATCTTAAATCACAATAGTAAGGACGCTATAGTTTACGATATACCTGAATTAAGATATATATCTGTAGTTTAAGATCTATTCCTTAATTAAGACATGTATCTTAAATCACAATATTAAGGACCCTATAGTTTAAGATATCTTCCTTAATTAAGGGGTATTGGGTTCTCTGGGCAGATTTACTTCAGAGTGGACCTGGACTGTGCTGTACAGAGCGCAGGCTCAATTATAACGTCCCGGTTGGTTTTGGGCCATATACCGCACCTGTGGCCTAAAAGACCTACCTATTTTGAGGAACCATGTATTGAAATCATAATGAGGAACCCTAAAGCAAGAGCTGGATGGATTGGCTGTCACAGCCTCCGTGTAATACAGGGTGCCTTAATAATTGGAATAGGGTTTTGGGGCATACTATACTATGGATATAATACAGAACCGCCCAAAATAGTATAGGTAATTATTAAGGCCCTTGTACTATGTGCTCGCCTCATAGTTGAGCAGCTACCAAGGCCACTACGAGAGGCACTCCGACTTGGGCACCGCTGCCGGCACGGCAAAACCCTGATTCTGCTATAATCTTATTGCCATGGCTGCCATTGGAAAAAAAAACTTCGCGTTGTTGAAGGCACGTGTGTTCTCATGACCGCCGGCACTGTGGAGGACTTTTCCGGTCCAAAACCCTGAGAGGCATGTCCTTACAGCCGACGCCGACATACCCAACCTCTTAAGCTTCACCTTCATTGTCTAGGTTCCCCAGTAACCCCACCCCCCCCCCCCCTTTTCCATTCGGCTTTAATAAGGAAACCCCGAAACAAAAAGGGCAAAAGGGTACAACTGGGGAACCTGGTTGTGGTTTTCGACACCACAAGTTGATCGTGGTTCAGGGTCTTGCGAAGAAGATGGGGCGTGTGATTCCAGGGATGTTTAGGGATTCCATACTTTATGATTTCCTTGCAGTTTGCACTGAAACCAATGTCTGCAACTGCTGCGCCGGCTGCGACTACCACTCTTGACATCAATCCGAACCCTACCCGAAAGACCCTAAAAACACCGATGACAAAAATCCAGATTAAACCCTACAGCCGAAAGTTCGGAAGACCGAAAACCCTAAACCCTAAACTCCAAAGCCCAAAGTCCCAGGTTCTAAGCAAAGCCCCGAACTGAACTCTAAACCTCAACTCTAGACCTACACCGGAGCAGCGATGTGTCCTCAATCTCCACATCACCCCCGTCATCGAGGTCTAAGAGCTTGAAGAAAGACCATGCCTTACTAAGATAGGTAATACAAGGTATATCATTAAACGCATGATCTCTCTCTCTCTCTATATATATATATATATACACAAGTATATATCATACGCTTACATATTGTTTTGCAATATAGACAGTATATGGTATATAGTATATAGGGCGAGTCTCAGATTTCCATGTGGGTTCTGCAAGGGTCTAGGGATCAGGTTCTCAGCGGTTGGATAAGGGTTGATGGTTTGGTTTAGGGGTTTAGGGTTTTTTAAGGTCTAGGGCACAGCATGCTTTGGAGTACTTTCGCTAGTTGGGATATTGGGCACTCGGGGCTGCAGCCAAAATAAATACCAAAAACCTCCTGGTCTCCCCGGATACCGAGGTTGTTCATGGTTGATGTAGGGGCCTTCAAAATTAAAAAAATCGAATGAGGCTTTGGGTTCCTTTATTGTATTAGTACGGAACCTTAGTAGTAACATTGGTAATTATTAGGGCTTCTCAATTAACACTAAACCGCGCGGCACTGTCTTTCAGACAATGCGGAAGCTGCAGACATTGGGGTTTAGGAAGGAACTCACGAGAACCTCGCCAGCAGCAACGATTATGACACTGCGATCCTCTCGTAATTACGATATAATATAGAAGCCTGAAATAACTGCGAATATTACTGTTCAGGTTCCTTCTTATAATATACTGTCAAGGGGCCCAGTCTAATTATTAAGGCACCTACATTACTGCATGACATGTAAGAATTCTGGGTCTTGGTCTCCCTAAACCCGGCCCTAAACCCTGAACCCTAAACCGAACCAGGCTGCCTGGGGAGAGCAGGTCAGCAGGGTTTGTTTTGAAAACGCCTCCTCTTCCGGAGACTTGGAAACCTTTCGGCTTAGGTTTAGGGTTTAGGGTTTTCCCACTTTCGGTTTAGGGTTTCCCGCTTTCAGTGTAGGGCTTACGGTTGATAGGGGTTTAAGGCTCAGTACCACAAACCCTAAACCCTAAAGACTGCTAGCCGAGGCGCATCCCACACATCGAGACCCAAGACTTCGAAGTAGGCTTTCACAGCCGGCGAGTTGATTTTCTCTTCGAACATGGCAAAGGTGATAATACCTTTGTAGTTTTGAAAGTTAGGGTCCTTTTTTAGGTCCCCAATATAGTACGGCACCCTTATAAAAAAGGACCCCAAAAGGGACCCCTAATTTAGAGAACTACCCACCTGTTTGGTCGTCGCCGAGACTGTTGAAGAGTGCTCGGATCTTCTGAATGTGCGCTTGCTTGTTCTTGAGGATGGAGTGCACGACCGCGGTGTGGTCATTCTGAGCACTTTCGATGGCTGTCTGGCAGAAAACTCCTTAGCGCTCTTTGTGAACATGAGCGAATGAGTCTCTGTTCCGGTGCAGTCAAAACCCAAAAGAACACTCCCATCCACAGTCTATCTTGTTGACAGTCCTACGCAACTGACAGCAGACCGTAGACACCTGCAATTGTGGAGGACAGGCTTCTTGACAACGAGCAGAGGTGCAAAATCCTGTAGCTGTCGTTGCTAAGGGTGCTCGCAAACGGATTCGCACCACCGGCATGAAACAGAGAGCATACATAAAGAGCACACATGATCCTGCGGTACATAGTTGATGATGAACTAGGCTGAGAAGGCATGTCTTGCAGATGGCGACTTGCAAAACATGCAAAACTAGCCACGTACACACCTATCATACAACATCTGAGCTTAGCGAAGCCTCCTAGGTTTCAGTCAAGAAGCAAAGCGGTTTAGGGTTTGTAGCATTTCAGGAATTAAGGTTTAACAACAAGAGCATTGTAACTAGGCGCGACGGCGCTGGCAACTTTACCCGCGGCTTCAGTTGCATCCCCGTACTTACCTTCTGGCCGGCACCTAGGTACCATTCTGCATTTTTCGAGACTATCTAGAGGAACCAGTGTGCAGTGCGTTTCATAAAAACAAGGATATGGCGCCGCAAAAAACAGCACAGAACATTACATTACCCCTTTCTGGTACCTTGGTTACTCTGGATACGGGCGTGTTGTCAGGTCTGTGCCAGTGATGAGATCGATGCAGACGCGCGCCATGGTAAGGGCCCACGATCGGCGCAGCGGGTTTATGTAGGGTTTCGGGTTTAGGATCTAGGGGTTTAAGGGCTTAGGGCCTAGGGGCTTGTGGAACCACAGAAGAGTACGCCGACAACATAAAGGAACTAGGAGGGAACCAAACCGAGACAACTGAGGGTTCACAAGGGTTCAGGGCTACCCACCAAATCTCTGCAACTCAGACGACTACTCTCAGCCTCTGTTCATACACGACAGCATAACATGCAAAACGCGGCATAAATACATGGATAGTTCTCTAAATTCGGGTCCCCTTATTAATTTGGGCCCCCATTGTAGTACGGCACCCCTAGTTTAGAGAACTACCCACATACATAACTCAAAAAGAGAAACTGATCTGCCGTCCAAGGCTCCAGTGACCACATTTAAGACCGCGAAATACGTGAAACAGATGTAAAACCTCATTTTTCAAGTTTCAATACGGTTCAGGGTTTAGGGTTGCCTGCAACGTATCATCGACCATCGCATGACGCCGAGACTTAACTTTTTTCTCGCGCGACCGAGTCTACAAAACTGAAGGCCAAACCTGTTGCGATTTACTCGCGCACTCCTGCAAAGCACTGCATCACTGACCTTCTGCTGCATGTAAACCCTATGCCTAAGCCCTAAATTGCTGCACGTACCCATGATCATGGTTCGTGCCGTGACACTTCCTCCCTACATGGCACCAGCAATTTTTGCAAATGTCGGATGCTGTTCCAGCCGCGCAGCAAGAACAGAAAAACCCAGATCGGCGAGATCTCCAGCAAAGGTGCCATGACCTCCGGGATGGTCCAGCCCTAGTTTAGGGTTTAGGGTTTAGGGCTCAGGGGATGTGGGGTTTAGGATTTTTCTTGAGGCCCTTTGGGCTCTCACCTATAGACCCGAGAGGCGGGCATTGGTCAGGGTTTTCGGGTTTGAGGCCTGGGGCTTCCGGTCTAAATGGCTCGAAGCATGGCGTTCTCTTTCGGTTTAGGGTTTAGGGTTTAGGGTTTAGGGTTTAGGGTTTAGGGTTTAGGGTTTAGGGTTTAGGGTTTAGGGGGGGAAGCCCACTTCAGAGGATTTTCGAAGCGTGCAACGACAGGGTTCATGCAGCTGGGTTTCTCCCAAAGGGTCCAAGTACCTAATAATCATACATTCTCCAAAATCCTAACCTACATGACTACTATCCTAAAACCGAGTACCTAATTATTGGGTCCTTTGGCCCCTGAAGGTTCTGGGTGGTAGCAGAGTTCTCTTTCCGATTACGACGCTGCCGTGCCAGGCTCATCTTGACTGTCCGCAAGTATGCATGCGTGAAAAACACTCAACATGCGATCCTATACTAAATCACTATATCTGCGGCCCCAAGAAGACTGCTCGACAAATCACAATAGAGTTCAATGGTACACTGCACCCTATGAGTTCGGAGCTTTGACCCGGAAGCTCCAAAAGTTCTGAGCCCTGAACCCTCAACAGGGCTCTGGGCTTGCTTGCCGTGCAGGTTTCAAGTTTTGGGGTTTGGATTCGAGATATGTTGGAGTTGAGGGTGTAAAAAGGGTTTAACAAGAAACACTCAAGACTCTCAAGAGTTTGACCAAGAAGAAAAAGAGTGTGACAAAACAACTACAACTGTGGGTTAGGCGTCAAATAAACCAGAGAACCAGCAAGATTCATCCTACGGCGACTGTCAATGTCAGTTATGTGCAGCTGCTGACTATTGCTGAAAGCCACAAGCCCCAAGAATCCCTCTAAGCCACAGGCCCTAACCCCTAAAACTTGAACCCTAAACCCTGACCCACCCCCACCCCTGAACTCGGGACCTGCCGGACAGCCAGTTCGCTTATCCTGGGGACCAAACACCTAAAAACCTCCTGCGTGCCCTTAGTCTGGCCTCGGACCAGTTGATACCGCCAGACACGCTCATGAAGAGGCTCAACATCGTACTTGGCGGTTGGGGCTTTGAGGGCTTAGGGCTTACACTCAACATCGTCCTTGTAGCTTCCGCACCTGCAGTTTTTGGATAATGGGTGGGGCTCCGCATTGCCCGAACCTGTTTTTTCTTGTCATTGTCCAGACGAGCATCTGATAAAGCGAGCGATAGTATCGTTCACCTTAGTTGCTGAGTTCATAAGCCCCAAAAAATTTACACTTTCATTTCTATAAGGCGCCCTATTATCCCAAAAAGTGTAAAGTGTACTAAACCCTAAACCCTAAACCCTACACCCTACACCCTAAACCCTAAACCCCTCAACCCAAAACCCCAAACCCCAAACCCTAAACCCAAAACCCTAAACCCTAAACCCTAAACCCTACACCCTAAACCCTAAACCCTAAAGTGTACTCACTCAGCTACCAGGTCACTGGCTTCCAACTCCCGGTCTGGAAGCGTCGGATTGTCGGTGTCCAACACGTAGTCCTCAACAGAAGGACTCGGGTTTTCGGGTTTAGGGTTTAGGGTTTAGGGATTATACGGTTTGGGGTTTTGGGTTTAGGGTTTTGGGTTTAGGGTTTATACGGTTTGGGGTTTTGGGTTTAGGGTTTTGGGTTGAGGGGTTTACGGTTTAGGGGTTTAGGGTTTAGGGTTTAGGGTTTAGGGTTTTGGGTTTCGGGCTTATAGGGTGTAGGGTTTAGGGCTTAGGGTTTAGGGTTTGGGCCAGGGGCTCTCATTCGTTTGCCCGGTCAGGCCATGGGATGGTGCAGTTCAGAGACATGACTTTTCTAAAATGAAAGACCCAACCCCAAAACCATGCATAAAAGGTCCTTAGCACACTGCGAAATGAAAGATCCAAGCCCGAAGCCATACACAGAAAAACGCACATGGTGAATCCGTTCCACACTGCTTCGGGTTCCGGTGCCAACCCCTCGGAATAGAGATGCCTGTAAACAAATAACCAAGTAAACAAAAACAACTAAACAGGTCAAATAAAAAGATAAAAGCAATAAGTAGAAAAAATAAAAATCGAAATATATGTACATATAGGTTTACACATATATGCTTATTTCTGTATATCCATATACAATATATAACACACGTGCTATCGCACTACAGTTGCATTGTGTCAGACGGCCCAATTCCACTGAACGCTAAACAGACTAAGGGAGGTATACTCCGTAATCAATGGGTCGTAGGCTCTCTGGGATAGGGGCATACAATATAGCCCTGAGGGTCCATGCACCCAAATAGCAGATATTTTGGTCTTAAAGTTGCTTTGGGACCAAAGAATATAGTATTTGGGCACATGGAACCTTAGGGTAGGGCCGGAAGATGGCGATCAAACCCTTGATTGATACAAGCCTTACCGATGCGAAGGAACATACAAGTTAGGGCACCTAAAGCATGCATAGGCTTCGTTTGTGCAAGAAGTACTATTTCTACGTGGACTGCCAGCCTGTTCGTCCAGCGTCCAGGCTCTATGTGATGTTGTTGCTGTGACTATTAGTATGAAGCTCGACTACTACTCTATGGTGCTGACTGGTCGTTTCGCGAGGTCGGTCCAACTGAATACTATGAGGAACTACTTCTCCCCTGTATCATAATTATGCCGTCAAAACGGGGTTGTAGCAGTTGTTGGGCACCCTTTGCGGAGATGCAACGTCCTACTCTGCAAAATAGCTAGGTGGTAATTACTGATCTTTTTGTTTAGTTTGGTACTTCAGGCGCAGCTGTGCAAAGAAACCGAGAAGATCTGAAGGGGTCACGCCAAGTGGCGTTCACGGCTTGCGTGAAAAGGACCTGAGGTCTCAATATGTGCGACTGAGGGAATGTCATAACCTGAAGGGACCTCATACTACAAGCAGCATCCTTAAATATGACCAAACAGAACCGAACTCTATGTTTGAGACCCCGAACTTCAACGTATCTTCGACGAAGCCCAGGATGATGCGGGCTGAGAGCTTCACCCTAAGATCCTAAACCCTGAAACCCTAAAGCCTAAACCCTAAAACCCAAAGCCTTAAACCCTACAACCCTAAAACCCTAACACCCTAAACCCCTTCCTTCAATCAGGTGTTGGTCTGTCAGCTATTTAGGTTTCACCTCGAACTCCCACTCCAAAGTTCTTAGGGTTTATAGGGTTTAGGGTTTTAGGGTGTAGGGTTTAGGGTCTGGGGTTTGGGGTTTAAGGTTTAGGGGTCTAGGGTTGAGGGTTTGCCCACACCCCAAACTGTGCTGTAATGCTCACTGGAAACGCCTAGGCGTTCTGGGGTAGGGTCAGGCGCCTCCTTTGCTGCAGCAACAATCATCCTATCCGATCAGGCATAATCCATGGGACTGGGCTCTAAACCCTAAACCCCTAAACCCGAAACCCTAAACCCGAGTCCCGAAACCCCAATCCATAACACTGGGGGGTCGCTTGTTGGGGTCTCGACAACCTCGCCAGGCAACTGCAAAAACGTAGACGATCACGGCGAGCAGCATGAGGGCCCAAAACAGAGACTTCAACCTTGTCGCACTAAACCGCGCGGCACTGCTCTGAGGCTCCATGCTCCCAAATACTGTATACTTTGGCCCCCAAAGTACCTAAATAGGGACCACTTCTAGGCCAAAGTATGCACTATTTGGGCACATGGACCCATAGGGCTGGCTTTGAGGGTATGTGGAGGCTTCAGAAATTTGGGTTTAGGAAGGGACTCATGGGGACCTCGCCATCAGCTACAACCATGACACGGCGACCTTCTCGTACTTACGATATAATATAGAATACTAAGTAATTGCCAATATTACTGTTAAGGTTCCTGATTATCATAATACTATGAAGGAGCCCATTCTAATTATTCAGGCCCCTCATTACTCCATCCACAGTTTGCCTTGCGACGCTTGTTTCAAGTTGTGCTTCACCTTCGGCGTCGCTGGGTGGCTTAGTCTTCTGTTATCATAGGCACGAAGAAGGCTTACAATACTGTAGACTCTGTAGACTCGTTCTGGTCCGACATGGCGACAGCGCCACAAGATGCGTAAACGAGTACCATTCTGCCACAAGACATGAAGACAAATGCTGGCCCCTGTTTGGGAGATTTGTAACTATGCTGGATACCGGCCTGTAGCCAGCAAACCCCAAACCGGCAAATCCCAAACAACAAGCCCTGAAACCTTCAAACCCTAAACTTCCGACAGCACAACCTAAGCCCTTGTGCGTAGTATGTATTGCAATATGGCGTAAATCCCGAAGAATAACCTCTTAAGCTTTCAAACCCTAAACCTTAAACCCCTAAACCCCAAAAGTACAACGCTCGTAGCAATTATACCCTAAACCCTAAACCCTAAACCCTAATATGTACTACAATTAGTTCCACCTACAAAGCCCCGAGGCCCAAAACCTAAATCTGCCAGGCTGAATACTTGGAAGAAGGCTTTTGTTGAGAGTTTTAGGGTTTAGGGTTTAGGGTTTAGGGTTAACGTGCTATGCATAGCTTATATAGGATCTTTCAGGCGTCTCCATCAAACCTTGTTCAAAGGGCGCTGGAACGGGGACCCGTGATCTTAGAAAACAGAGCCCTCGCAACCAAGCTTTCGTTGGGGTTTAGCTTTGCCCCCTATATGGAGCAAGCCGTAAACAACGAAATCGCGATCTACCCTAAAGTACCTATATAGGGACGCCTTTCAGGCCTAAGTATCGACTGTATGGGTACATGGAGCCTGTGGGGAGGCTCCTAAACCTGAACCTTCAGCCTAATGTAGAAGCGTTAATAATTAGAATGGGGTTTTGGTGTCTATTATACTATAATAGTTCTACTGAGGAGCCGCCAGAATAGTATAGGTAATCATTTAGGCCCCTGCAATAGACGGTTCAAGAATCCCGAACACTGACTTCTGCCGTTGGGTTTGCTCTGAGCGAGGTTTCCCCTCAACTAGGCAAAACCCTACTTCTTAGAGTCTTACACCCTACAAGCCCACTTCCTAGATCTTAGGCTCTCAAGCTTGAAACCTAAAGCATTAGCCCTCAAGCTTCTAAGTAAGGGACTTTGATTCAAAACACACCGCCCCCGCGCCCAAACTGACCAGCAAGGCTCGTATCTGCAATCGATGTGATGAGCGTCCGAAAAGCCATCCTAAGCTCAACGGACCCTGAGGGTTTAGGATTTACGGGGGTTACCCTAATCCCTAGACCCTAGAACGGTTTGGGGTTTATTGGGTTTAGGGTTAGGTGTTGAGGGAGTATCTAGGCCCTCTTAGACCCGTATCCGTTCCTTATTGTGGGCATTGAGGACCCGCCACGTCTCTTGTCCAGCTACGGGTCCTTGTGATAAGCTCTCGTTACGAAGGCTCTAATCTAATGTCGGGACCTAAATAGTGACCACTGCTATTCTGGGGGTTCCATAATATTTGTCTAGTATAATGGGCAACAAAACCCTGTTCTCATTTTAAGGTCCCTATATTGGAGAGGATCGTGCGCTTCGATTTGGGGCCTGGAAATTAGAATATGGTTCTGGGCTCTCTTATGGTGTATTAGAATAAGGAACCCTAACAGAAATATTGGCAATTATTTAGGCTTCTATTTTATAGGATTTTAGGTCTGGGATCTTAGGCATCCAGGCGAGTTCAAGCCCTGTAGCCGAAAAGACCTACCTTTCTCAGGTCCCTTGTTATGGTTTCTATATACAGTTCCTTAAAAAGGTAGGTCTTGCTTAGAGTTTAATGAGGGCTCAGGGGTTTAGGATTCGCTGCTGTCTGTCTTCCGGAGTGCCTGCTCTGCTCCACCGAACAGTTGCGATTTCTCACAGCCATACAGCTTCCAACCGTGAGCTCCGAGCCTGAAACCAAAAGAAACGAAACGTGTTGCAGCTACTTCCCCTACCCTAAGAACCCCAAACCCACTTTTTTGTAGGTTCCTATTATAAACCCTAATATGAGATTTATAGGGGCCCTACAAAAAAGTAGGTTTTGGGTTCTTGAGGTAAACCCTAAACCCCTACACCCTAAGCCCGAAACCCAAGGATCCAATGCAGACTTGTTGGACTACTAGACAGTCTGTGATCGCACACGATGCTGTGCCGCGCAAGACGGCTTGAACAGTAGACTCCTTAGCGAGCCTCGCTTCCATGAGTGGAGTTGGCTAAAGTGCTAAAGAGACCAAGACGCACAAAGCGGAATACTCGCATCAGGCGGACCACCTGCCATGAACGTGCCAGCTGCACGTTCCACAAGCAGCGATTCAAATCCGGAGCCTTTTCTCTACTCAAGGTCATCAGTCTGATAGTTCTACTTTTCAGCAATGACAGTAACAACAGCGCATCCAGATACTACGGCTACATGTACCTAAGTCTCCTTTTAGAAGGTACATTGGTTAGTCTATGTATTGCAGTCGCCGGGAGGAAGTTCATATCCCTACAGGACGTAAGACGTATGAGCAACCTCAAGACTCTTTTAGGGTTTAGGGTTTAGGGCTTTGGTTTAGGGGTTTAGGGTTTAGGGTAAGAGTTTGGGGCTTCGGGGCTTTAAAGTTTCAGGGCTCAGCGCTAAAGGTCTAGGTCTTAGTTCCATCACAGCGGCACGCACCAAAGTTCGACACGTCACCTCGCCTGCCTTTACCATGTAATTCTAGGTGCACTCACGGCCTGCAGTGCAGAAGGCAGTTCGAATCCCGACGGTGTTTCTCAACCCAAAGACTCCATGTACCTTTATAGTAGATACATAGGCCTTAAAGGGGTCCCTATATTGGTACTTTGAGGCTTAAGTATCTACTATATGGGTACATGGAGCCTTAGGGTAAGTGCTCGTTCACTTCTCGTTTACTTAATCATGCATGCGGTTCACGTTATCGATCCTTTTGAAGATGTCGGGCGTTTGTCTGTGGCAACAGGTTCTACAGATCATGACCCAGTCTTGATTGTACGGCACCCTGATAAACAGGACCTTTAAAAACTCTCATTTCAGAGAACTACCCTGTAAACCCTATACCCTAAACCCTAAAACCCACATCCCTAAACCCTAAACCCTAACCTAGAGCCCTTCTAGAAACCCTTCTTAGATCCCCAGAAAGGCGCCCCCCCGAAATCGGAGTAGAGCTCGCCATCTCGGACGGCGGGAGTTTGGTGAGACCCAGAGCTGGCTTTGGTAACTCAAACCCTTCGGGTTTAGGGTTTTGGGTTTAGGGTTTAGGGTTTAGGGGTTCAGGGTTTTGGGCTTAGGGGTTTAGGGGTTTAGGGTTTAGGGTTCAGCAGTAGAATGTAGGATTTCTCTGTTTATGAACCGGGTAAGTAGATATATGGTGACTGCTAACCCCAATGAAAGCCCAAAGGGTCCAACGTACTTGTCATAGTCGACTGTAGGGTTTCTATATTCGGAATTGCTATCATGATCTGGGACATTCTATGTAGTTCTACTTCAACATATCTCAAAGCCATATTTTAACTAGTAAGGTGCCTAAGAATACTAAGTATACTACTTGGAGGATCATGGGACTTAGTAAGTATGGTCATGAGTACCTTAATTGGCGTTATAAGTAGTTATAAGTACAGTTATCCCAATAACCTTAGCTACTACGTCCCATGATCCTTTAAATATTCTAACTAGTAAGGTGCCAGAGAATACTATTACCCTAAACCATAAACCATAAACCCCAAACCCTAAACCTTACTTACTAAGTCCCATGATCCTTTAAGTATTACACGAAGTGAGGATGGCTTGCTCCTCTCTGCTCTTGCGCTAGAAGGGCGCTGGTGGCTTGAGCCTCAGAGTAGCAGGGACGACTACGTAAAGGATCATGGGCCTTAGTAAGTGAGGTTATAAGTCCCTTAATTGGAGTTATAAGTATAGTTACCTTAGTTATAACCGTACTTACTAAGTCCCATGATCCTTTAAGTAGCAGGGACGACTATCCTGATTTTCACTACTTCTGCAGCTGCAATGTTTAGGGTTTAGGGGTTTAGGGCTTAGGGTTTAGGGGTTTGGGTGTGTAGGTTTTAGGATGTAAGGACTGTAGGGTTTAGGGCTTTTGGTTCAAGTGCATTTTGCTTTCCCATAGGATCAGTATCAACAGCATATTCTCCACACAATCGCTCGCAGTCATGTGGGGGCTTCCGAAAATAGGGGACCCTAATATAGTACCCTGAACAGTACGATCCCTATTATAAGGACCCCAACCCTAAACCCTAAACCCTAAACCCTAAACCCTAAACCCCTAAAACCTAAACCCTAAACCCCTAAACCCTAAACCCTAAACCCTAAACCCTATTTCTGAAACCTCCATTTGCCATCGATGTT
>CAJNDV010031745.1:0-40534 GCA_905221635.1 Symbiodinium sp. CCMP2456
CTGCAGGGTCTTGACTACTGACGGGGGTGTAGGACGACAAAAGGCTCCCTAAACTCGACGACAACACCAGAACTCCAAACAGAAAAGCTGCCTTAAAGCTCTAATCACGGTCCGAGAGCCTCGCATCGTCCCATGGAAAACTTCTGACGATCACTTCAAAAAGCGGGAAGGACTAGTAACTCTACGCGAGAGCAGGCACGATTTGTGCCCCTGCTTCAGGCCACCCACTTGCTTCTTCTACGGTAAACCCAATCCGAACCAAACCAGGTAGTAGTAGTAGTAGTAGTAGTAGTAGTAGTAGTAGTAGTAGTAGTACTAGTACTAGTAGTAGCAGTAGCGGTAGCAGTAGCAGTAGCTGTAACAGCAGCAGCAGTACTAGTTACTAGTAGTAGTAGCAGCCGCAGCCAGTAGAACGAAAAAATATCGACTCTTGCAGCTCATTTTATATACTCAAAAACGTACGAAACTGTAGGTACACCGAGGGGACAACAGACCCAAGGGAAAACTCACAGGGGCTTCTGCGACTTTACAAACCCTGAACTGGACTGGCCTTGAAGCCATCTAAAGCAGTTTCCTGCAGCGGTTCCGCCTCCTGGCAGGGCTTTCGGCACGAGGTTGGCTCAGGGTTCGGACTCTCACGGCCTAGCACCGTTGGAGGCTCTTGCAGGTTTGGGTTTGCAGTCTAAGCCAGAATATGCAGCATCGACAGACAGCTCTCTGTTTGGACGTCAGCTTCGGATGAGGCGGAGCGGCAAGTCCCTGTCAAGCTCACTGTCACAACCTCGCGCCTCCTGTACAAAACTGCAAATATCGAATGAGATGTGACCAAAGCATGCTGTACATTGCAAGGACATGTGATACAGCAAGTGCCCAAGCCATCACCAGGAGGGCATGCAGCCGCGCTGGATAACGAGTAATTAGCTTACTAGGAAAGCAGAAATGCCACCGTCGTGCTAGCAAACACTGTCCTTTGGGATCTTCTGTCCCATGCCTTGGCCTCGATACCGGCAATGCGCACACTCATTCCAAGAACTGAAGTCGCAGCTTCTGCTGCTCTCCGATCATGGGCCACGCACGCACGCACACCAGAGGGGCGTAAATGCAACCAAACAACTGAATCATGCATTTGGGGCCCGTGTCTGTACAGCACGTAAACTTAATTTCCCGCGAAGTGGCGTACACCCTTGTGGCAGTTCCCCAAAACGCCACTTCAAAGCTGAATCTCCACTGCGATCTCACAGCTGTTGGCATCACCGATGGAGCGCTTGAAGTCCCAATTCACGTCCTCCCCGTTCCGCAGCTGGCAACATGTCTTGTCACCGAAGTTGTGCTCGATTGGCTTTGCACCAATTTGCTTTCGTGCTCCTTCACCAATAGAGACGCAAGCAGTGACGCTGCCCGCACCGACAGGCACCTGAGACGAGCACTTGAGTTCGATGCTGCACCTGGCCCTCGACTTCTTGAAGCCAGCATTTTTGCCAGCGACCAACATCCGGAAAGTAAGGGGCTCTGGCTGACCCGGGAAGTGCAGGTGAAAGTCTGGGCTCAAAAGCCGCGCACAATTCGAACCAAACTTGGCAGCGTCCACACACCACCTCACGAGAACGCGGTCCTCTGAGAGCTGCATTGTCTCAAGAGTCCCCGGCTCGATGCTCGAGAACTTCTCTGTGGTCGAGGTAGGATTGGGCGAGCTCTTGCAGTCACACTGTGCTGGCGTCGGTGCCAGAGTTGCAAGCAAAAGCGCATCCCATTCCCATGGGTCGGGGGTCGCAGAATGCACCAATCGTGGCGTGGAAGTGGAGGAAGCCTTCGAGGGCAGCCATGGCTCTTCGGGTGACTCGTCGAGGCCTTGGCAGATTGTCTCCAGCTCCCAGAGGTCCGGCACATCGAAACGATTCAGTGTGCGGAGTGACTGCAGCTTTCGGATGCTCCTCACCATCAGCTCGCCAGGCTCGGAACAGTGCTCAATCGCCTCTTTCTCGGACTTTTGCGGGGCGACATCGTCTTGCATCTGAAGATCACAGAGCATCGCATCCCACTCCCACAGGTCCGGGGTCGCGGAGTGCAACAAGCGTGGCGTGGAAGCCGAGGCAGCCTTCGAGGGAAGCCAAGGCCCTTCAATCACCTCTTTCTCCGACTTTTGCCGGGCGAAGCCGTCTGAGAATGAACCACTCTCAGAACCTCCACAGACTGGTTCTACGATTTCAGGGAACTCCTCGAACTCATCTTCTGTTGTCGCAGGCACAGTCCGCGATCGCTGTCGGCGCTGGCGTGGGCAGGCCTCGGAAATCTGAAGGAAGGTGTTCACCACGGTCACATCGTGCTCCATAAGGGCCTTCTTCCATAGGGCCGACATCTCCATGGTGCACATGGGAACCTATCTGCCGAAAGCTTGAGAGATGTATGCACCTGGAGCCAAAGCCACGACATTCACGCGCAGCGAGCCTGTTGAGCCTGAGACTTCAGCTGTAGGTATATAATCGGGTCTGGATATGTTCTTCACGACAGACCCTCTCTCATCGAATCCAAAATACGCGATTTTCCTGCGTGCCATGCACTGTTCGCCTCTCTGCTGGTCTTCACACATTTCTGTACCCCACATCCACTGCAAGTTTGCGACCCCCTTGTACCTAGACTCTAGACTCTGACATGATTGGAGTTTCCAAACTACCGAGCAACATCCCATCATCCCATGCCGGCCTGTGCCTTTCCCAAGGCCTCCATGACAGCAGCCAGCCTCGGTGCAAACATTTCTTCCATCAATACCCATCAGGGATCGATGTATTCCTCGCACAGAGCAGGCAATTTGCAGCGTAAAGTCTGCACTTCTGTTTTGTTCAGAAGGTTCAAAAAACTCCTCTCAAGTTTGAAGAAGTGAATCCACCGTTGCTTGAAGCCTCAAGAATTTCAACTGCCTGGTTCTCACATTCCGAGAACTACTTTTTTGGTGCTGTTCTTGCTATCGCGACCCGCAAGTTTTTTCAGTCTTCGCAACTTTGAAGACACGAAGGCTGCCCATGCCCATCTTGACCGGTCATGGAGGTTCGCCGGGCCCTTCACACGACCGTTGCCCTCACATGAGCCATTCCCTTAACCGGTTTGAGCCAGAAGTTGAGCTGTACAACGCTCAAAGCCATCAAACCCTTATTCGGTTCCGGACGGTGGGATAATCCAAAGTGGCCAAAGTGTACTGACATTTCGAGAACTTTCCGGTGTCCTGAAGTTAGGAGTCGCTCGCGGCTTTTCTCGGTGCTGGTTGCGTGATACACGTGTTCGTGTTGTTGCATTCGGGATGCCCATGTCGGCTCGGCCTGGCCTTGTTTCTGGCTGGCACAGGGTTTCTATCCGACGAAGGAGGCCTCTCTCTCTCTCTCTCTCGGCATCCGCCGCTGTGCACCGGTCTGATAGCCACCGGTGAGCACTGAAACCGAAACAAACAGACCCACACCAACAACAGTTCTGCTGCATTCTTATCAAGGAAATTCTTAATTTCGAATCTTTGGGAACCGGGCCGGGTGCTTCATTAGGGAATGTTGCATTTCGGTCCAGGGAGTTGGGACTGCCAACAGTTTCTGATCGGTCTAAATGCAATGATCGACAAGAGATCCAGATGTTTTGCGATAATCAAGTGGCTAGATTCCGCGATGTGTCGAACAAGATGCGTCACGAAACAACGCTGACGCATCCATCTCACAACCGCATTTCTTGTTCCTCGCCAGGCTTTGTCCGTGATCAACAAAAGAATGCGCCCAGGGCCCAGGCTATACCTAAGCAAACCTCCACGGCCAAGCATTGTAACAATTCCGCTCCGGCCGGCCGTGTGCACGCACATGGCCGGATGATTCACATTCCGATGAGGTCAGGCCCCAGGTTTGCAACCCAGCAATCAGTACACGTCAGTAAAAGTCCCAGGCACAACTGAGAAGAGCCCCTGTTGAGCCACACTCTGCAAACAACCCTCGGCCTCTAAACTTCCAAGGGGCGATGACACGGCGCTTAGCGTCTCCGGATGCTGTGGACCCAGCTCGCCGGTGATGCCTCAGAGGATCTTACACAGACCTGGGCCATCTTAGGCCCCAGGTCACGAAACGTTCCTTTTGTGCTGCTTCTGCGACGCGAGACTCTTAGAGATGCCAATACAGGCAAGAGGCCTCTGACCACGCGCTGTAGAATTTGCTCCGCCTGCCCAGGCTGTGGGTTCTTGTGGGGATCTGCGGCTGAGAGCGGTTTCGGGATCTCTGTCATGAACTCACGTCAAGGCTTCAGGCTTGAAGAAAAGGAGGAAGAAGAACGCTGGGCAAGCATGTCAGCTGGTATCTCACTTGACTTCGGTGTTCTACTGCTTCGTAGAGTCTTACCGAGTTTGCGACGTTTTGAAGAAGACCACGAAACAACAAACAGCGAGCATGCTCAAAAGCACATACGCCCTGAGACTCCAACAAGACTCCGAGACAGAGCATGCCCAACTATCAGCACACATGCACACACGCGCACTCACACTGTTGGGAGCTGATTGGTGGCTGTATCCATGCAGCATTCACTGCAGTGGTCGGAGTGGTGCAACCGTGCATGTGGAAAAGACTGCTTATCTTGGTGCAATGGGGGACCACCGCCTGATCTGAGTAGGATATCAAATTCACAGAGTACACACACAGACTTGTCGATCACCCGGGGGCCGGGTGCACTACAGCCAATCTAGGACAGCAGAGTCACTAGAATGACCAGAACACCAGACTTGGTGGAGGTAGTCGAATTCACTGAAACACAGGCGTCATTGCGGTTTGCGGGCGTTAAATGGTTTGGTAGTCAGGAGCAGTGCGGTGCTGTCCTCTCGTGATACTCCTGCTGTCGAAGCTGAAGATGAGGTCTGACAATCCACAAGATGCATTCTCGCTACCCCAACCGGCGACGGAGCTCGGAACAACGAACAAGAGATCATAGCCAACGAACCAAGGGAGCGATCTTTGGAACTCGAGCTCCCACACGATGAAAGTACATCTGAGAGAGTCTGCACGGCCTCCTGGGCCTGCCCTCGCTGCTTGAGCACCAGAGCCAGCCGGTGTAGGCAGCTCCTCAGGCGAATAAACTTGCTCTCCAAGTCATTCCGGTCAGCTTCAGGGATCTCTAGGAGGTTTTTATGGGGCATGCTATCCGTATGACTGCTTCCATTTCGCAAACTGAACCGAAAATTTGGCCGTGGATCAAGGTATCGAGATGCCAGGAGCCCAGTTCGATGTCCAGGCCCGTCGCTGCGTTGCGGTAGAGCCGCCTGATTTCACCACGTGGCTACGGACGGAAATCAGGGCAGCAAAAAGCAAGAATTCGGAGGAGGGGGCCGAGGGAAATGGCACGGCAACTGCGCCGCTTCTTCCAAGCTGCTCGGCTTCCGCAAAGTCTCCCAGCGCTGCATCGATGGCAGCCTTGGCTTGACCCGTTGACCAATTAATGATCATATAAATAAGAACAACAGTAAGAGCAATAGAATCATGCTCTTAATAATAATGGTAATAATAATGCAAACGAAAGCAATACTAATAACAATAATCATAAGAATATGATGATGAACGTGTAAAGTGATTGAGCCGTTGCCTCTTCCGCCAAGGATCTATGATCAAGCAACTTGACGATGCATGTCCCTGCACCTTGTACATCCCCAGCAGGTTGACTGAGCATCATGTAGAGTGAACTGAAGTCTTGCAGACTTTGCACAAGCATTCGACGTGCCTGTTGAGTAAAAGGGACCCCCAATTCGAAGCCATGCAAGCCTGGTGATCTGTTCCACTCCGCTGATGTACACAACCAACCCGGAACACGACGCTCCACAGGTTATGAGCCCAAGCGTGGTGCTTGGAGCTACAAGCCAAGGCGGCATGGCAGGCCGTGGGCCGAACTATGGTGTCGTGGATACTGGTGGAGCCGGTGGTCCTGCACCAAGGGGAGGCGAAGGCCAGAATCGAACCATGGCTGAAGGGCAGGTTCTTCTGAATGGTGTGGTCGGAGATCAACGTCCGCTACATCCTGGACGAGGAGCTGTTCCGACGGGTTCTCAAGGCGCAGATCAACCAAGTGGAAGCCGGAACACAGGTGGGACCTCAGTGCCTGCGGTGGACCAGAGTGGGTTTTTACCGGCAACCGGATCGGGCGCGAGCGTTACGTCTGGACAGGGCGTATCTACAGGTGCCGATGTGGATCAAGGCACGGCCACTGGGTCGTCTGCCGGAGCTGCAATTGGAACGACGACGGAGGCTGCAACCGGACCCGGCGCGAACGTACGGAGGTTTCAGGGTGAAACTTTAGGTATACGTAACAGGCCAGGCCAGCAGCAGTCACAACCAGCAGCCCCTCAGCAGTATGACATCAGCACGCCGACGCAGCAGCCTCAAGCGACTCCTACCCTACCACTGCAGCCCATCACAACAACAGCATCCCAGCAAGCAAGCCGGACACATGCACCAGCAGCGGTGGAGACTGTGACCCACCTAGGATCCTCAACCCAGCTGCAGCCTCAGCCCAGGACCCCTGCAGCGCAGAACGTCGTCCTGGGTGGCCATGTTGGTGGTGATGCTCAGGCAGCAATGCAGCAGCTTGCGGAGCAGAGGAACGCCTTGGTGAACGCCTTGCATGCCAGGGCGGCAAGGGTTATTGGGAATTCGCAGTTGGAAGGAGTTGAGTTTACAACAGTAGAAGCTGGGGAGATTGTGGAGTCCTCGGGTGACCAAATGGTTTGGTTTTCCAGATTTCGTGGGATGCTTCAACGGGGTTTGGAGCGAATGAGACCCTTACTTGCACCCTCGCCTACGTCATGGTACTCAGAGTCCCCTACATGGTCTCTGGCTACTCCGACCTTCAACACGCCGGACGCCCAGCGACCTCTTGAGGCTCAGCACCGCACGATGGCACCTGTTCAGATGGAACCACATGGGGATCAATCGTCTACGGGATCCTTGCAGCCTGAAGTTGCACAGGAGGAAGTACGACGAGCGGTACAACAAGCAATGCAGACCAGGGACACCAAGATGAGTGACCTACAGTCGGAAAATGCGGAGCTGCGGCAGCTCCTGGTTGCGATGATGGATGCTACAGCGAGTGCGGGAGGAGTCAGCGGTGACAATGGGGCCACGGCAGGAACTGCACCGGGAACCTCTGTTGGACAGAGGGTGATCTATGGGCAGGCCGTCGGAACTTCACCACCGGGACAAGGGGATCCTCGTGCTCAAGAACCCGAAGGAGGCCAGCGTCTCCATGCTCCCCCGGGCCTACCAGTACCCCCTCGACGAGTTCCAGGTGATCATGGCGGGCAACCGGGCGACCAAGTGCCGAAACCCAAGGGAACCAGCCCACCGAGGACCAATCTTGATGACGGCAACGGTGACCATGTTGCAGGAAAGTCTAAGGAGGTCCCCGGCGTCACCGTGAACGAAAGGGGAACGGCTGGGATTCAAGGGGTCGATGGATCTCCTGGCGCAGGGCATACAACAGCTTCAGCAGCTTCAGCTCAAGAAGGACTTCCAGGATCCCGAGCTGCTGAAGGGGAACATCATCCTGGAACTGGCGAAAATGGCGTACTACAAGTTCCAGTCCGAGACGCCGTTGAAGCGCCTCTCCGTCGTGTGGGCGAGGACGAAACGGTGGATGGGGAGAAGTGGGCCAGGCTGGAGAAGCGGGTGATGGCCCTGCTTCTGGCTACCATGAGCCAGTCCATCAAGGCTGAGATCACGATGCTGAGGATCGACAAGGTCAAGAACTGCCTCTTCAAGCTCTTCACAATCTATGCCCCAGGAGGTGCGAGTGAAAGGGCTAGTTTGATCAAGCAGCTCGAGTACATCCAGCCGCAGAGCAACATCGTGGAGATGATCGCCTCGCTGCACAAATGGAAGAAGTTGGTGGGCCGGGCAGCCGAGATGGGTGTTTCCCTTCCGGACGGAAGCGTGCTCCTTTTGCGGTGGAGAACGCCACCAGGAATTTTTTGACTGAGAACAACAAGGACGTCAACTTCAAGCTGAACATGGCTAAAAGTGAGCTAGGACTGCCCTACAAGCCGGCCTTGTCTGCGGTGCTCACGTACGCGGACCACGTCATCGCGGAGCGCCAGCAGGTGATTCCCTTCAGCAACCAGACTGTCAAGCTGAAGGGTGCCAATGTGGATCCGGGATCGCCGTCATCCTCGGCGTCACCTACTGGGAAGGGGCAAGGGCAGAAGCAACAGCCCCCATGCAAGTTCTGGTCCACGGATGAAGGATGCCGCCGCGGAGCCAACTGCAAGTTTACCCATGCTTTTGCCAACAAGGAAGATAAGAAGGCCCGGCGTTGGACATGCGGAGCTACAACCCACAGGCAAGCTGATTGTCCGACGAAGAGTGGGGGAAAGCGCGGAGGCAAGGGCGGGAGTGAGAAACGGTCCCAAGGCGAGCCTACGACATCTACTACAACGGCATCGCAATTGGCTTCCCTGAACAACCCCGTGCCCTCAACGACGCAGGTCCCCACGCCGTCTACATCAGCTACGTCAACGCTGGAGCACCCTTTGAGGGCAGCGGTGTCTACGGCAACCTCGACCTCGGTCCCTACTACCATCGACCCCATGCTCACTCAGCAAACCGCTTCGAGTGGTACCTCGTCGGCTGCGTCAACCGTCCTTTTCCAGGAACAGGCGAACACAGTTCTTAGCGAAGATTAAGCGCAAGCTCAGACTGACAACGCGGTGATGGACCTGGAATTATTGCTCAGGTCTCAGGGATTCAGCGAGGCCCAGGGGATGGCACTTCTCGATTCAGGTGCCTCCCACCCTTTTCGAGTTCCGAAATCGCTGGAAGAGAAAGCCTCCTCGCGGAGGGTTCAGGCGCAGCTTGCGGACGGGAAGACCATCTCGCTGAGACAGAACAGCGGTGGCACACTGCTCGCTGAAAATGAGCAGGGTGGCACAATCTTGCCGCTGGGGTGTTTGGTAAGCTCCCTGGGGTGTGAACTCCAGTGGTCAAGAAAACGTGGGTTGCAAGTCCGCCATCCACGTCACGGACTCCTCCCCACGAAACTCGTGGGCAACACGCCTGTAGGAAGTGGAGCTCCAGAAGCTCAAGGGCCAGACCACTGAGGGAGCAATCAAGACGTTGAGGACAGATGAAAGCCCGACAACGTGGCTGGACCACTTGGAGGAGTATGTGGGCCACTGGTGAGCGGGCAAGCCTACGGCGAATGCTCATGGATGATGAGGCACCCGTCAAGGCGACAACGGAGACCGAGGTAGCGTCCCTGGTGGGAGTAGACGAGAAGATCCTGTTGTCAGATGAGGCGGGCGCCTACTACCTGAAGTCTCTCCCCTACAACCGGGCCATGCGCAAGCGACTGTTGAGGACGAGGTGGATAGTCCATTTGTACAATGGTGATGAGCGAGGAGCAGAATTCACCCATGCGGAGTCCGACGACGTCACGGTGGCGCGAATGGACATTAGGGGGTCCAAGATCTTCGATCTTCGAACGTACGGGCCCGCAGCGCGGGCTCTTCTATCGGCAGCGGCCCGGGGACAAATCGAAGGCGTACTTGGCGGCCCACCTCGGGGCTCAGAGCATGGGACGATGTTGTTCAAGAGGTTGATGCTGACGTGGCTGGTGGCCAACTCTGGCGCGGTCCGGAACGCTCTGTGTGCTCCTCACTTTACGATGGAGGCCCCGACCTGGCACCCAATCTGGACGAGCAGTGCCTGGCCGAGCTTTCGGGACGAGCTTCGCTTTATGAAGTACCACTCTGTGGCGGTACAAGGCAACATGTACTTCTTGGCTTCAAGCTTGGAGGTGTCCCAGGGGATGGACATCGAGGAGGCGGCAATCATTTCTCTCAACTATGGCACCCCGGATTCCTCATGGCCCACAGCTCTGAAGGCAGGATTGGCCCAGTCAATGCTGAACTGGCGTCCAAACGACCTACAGCGACATGAAGTCACGCTTTGCAAGGTTGTGGGATCACGGGATCTCAATGCCAAGGATTTGGCCTACTGGCAGACGCACATCAAGAACAACCACGTTCCCTACGACAAGAGGTGCCGCACGTGTGTGCGCGCAAGCGCCACTGGCCGAGCCCACCGACGGTGTCTTACTCCAAGCTCCTACACCCTGTCCTGGGTCCTTGGACATCTGCGGCCCCATGCGTACTCGGGGGGAGTCACCGGATGGAGGACGGTTCAGGTACCTCCTGGTCGGGGCCTACTGCCATCCTAAGCTCGATCTACCACGTGACGTGAAGCTCCCTCCGGTTGAGGAGGAGGAGATTGTTGAGCCCGGGCTGGACCCTTTCGAGGAGGAGGATAAGGAGCCTCGCCCGGAGGAAGCGGATGATGAGGAACAGAAGGCGATGAACGAGCGCTACAAGGAGATCTACAAGGACATTGGCGATGACATTGAGTGTCAAACACTGCATTTCTGGCTACGAGGACTTCGAAGGAAGTGCGGGCCAAGATCCAACAGATTTACCTACAGTTGCCACAACATTAACATGGGTTGCCTTTGGTCCGCATCCACTCGGACAGAGGCCTCGAACTCAAGGCCAAGGAGATGGCTGACCGTGACATCCTCGCCACAACTGGTGAGAGTCAGCAGCCGCAACAGAATGGACGAGCCGAAGCGCTGGTACGGGATATCAAGCGCAGAGTGAAGGTTCTTCTAAGGGCAGCTCACTTGCCAGCATCCTGCTGGCCCTTGGCGGCAGAGTTTGCGGCCCGAAGACAGCGAGACCTCGCTTTGGGAAACTACGAGGACAAGGACCTCTCCTTTGGTGCTCCCACCCACGTGAAGCACAAGCAGTTTGGCCAGGATGGCCGGTACGATTTACTCGAACGCTGGCGTGAGGGAGTCTTTGTGGGATACTCCAACGATGTGAAGGGTGGAAGAGTAGTCCGTCATGAGGATGGGACCTACACGACTTCGGTCCACATCAAGCCCTACCTGTTCGATCCTGGTGATCTGGTGGAGTTTGGGCCCTACGAAATGGAACTACCAGTGCCTGAACGCCGAGTTCGAGGGAAGGCCACATTGGCGCAGCTTCTACGGGAACCCGACAACGATATCGACAGGCTCGCCAAGGACCTCCTGGACCACCAGAAGTTCACCTTGGAAGATGTGGTTGGATTGTGGAGTGTTCTACGAACGAAGGCGAGGCCAACATCAAGGACGAGTCAGGGCGAAGGACTTCAATGGTTGGTAGGCCAGTACACATACGGGAGCCAATGTGGAGTTGTGCGGGACACGGACCTCTATCTGGTTGCGACTACGTACTTGGTACAGGCTTTCAAGAAGTTGACAGGCCGTGGTGATTTCACCTCACTGTTGATCACGGAGGATGTGGGGATGAGTTGCCATCGCGATGTACACAACAATGGCCAGCGCAACAATCTACTTCTTCCTCTACTACAATGCGACAGCGGAGGTGGAGTCTGGGCCGAGTCACACCCCCAGGACTACGACTACGCCGATGAGTGGAAGGAACTTCCTAAGGGTGGATGGCCGCGGGCGAGTTCATGAACTACAGAAGGGTGTTCCCATCGAGATCAACCCGAAGATGTACCACGCCACCGAGCCATGGACAGAAGCGATTGGTCATGACAACTTATACCCCGAGAACTACAAGGATGACCCAATCGACCTACGACATCCTCTGCAACTACGGTTTCCAACCTCCTCCACTACCACCACAGGTTCCAGACGAGCTCCAAAGGGCTGTCCTGAAGATGATGACTATGGGCGATCAAAGGGAGCCGGATGCTGTGATGTTTCTTGTCAATGAGGTTGAGGAGGAGAAGCGCGAAAGGGCACGGGATGTAAGTCGAGAACTATGCCAACTACAAGATGATGTTCTCACGAGACTGCGCGAGAGGCAGGAATGGTTGAAGGAGTTCCTGGCCGAGGAGGAGATCCTGGCCGAGGAGCTACAGGTTGTCGGGGAGGCAATCAACGAGGAAATTGAGGGCATCAATGGCGCGGTCCGAGATCTACTTCAAGATGTGGAGGAGAAGATCAAGCTCACGGAGGAGAAGTGCCACTCCCTCTACCTCAAGGTTGCCAACGTCACGGATGAAACCAACATTGGTGATATTGAGGAGCACCTCGCCAATTTGAGGAAGGACCTGGATGTTACTTTGGATGTCAGGTGAAGGCGAATTTGGACAAGTGGGTCGAGCCGATGAGTAAGGAGCTGTCCAACCTCGAGGAGAAGACAAGCGCCATAGAGCGGAAGACTATCCACGAGGCCCGTCAGATGGAACGGGATGGTCTTCTTGTGTTGATACCTGGCAAGGTGGTGTTCACGGTGAAGCCACCGCCACCCCTCACTGAGGCCGAACAAAACAAGTCCAGGACACCGCGATGGAAACGTAAGGCCAGGGTCGCTATTTGTGGCAATATGGCTCACCAGAAGCATGACCCCAACGACCTTTTTGCTGCCGGGGCAAGTGTGGAAGGCTTGCGCCTTGGTTTGGCCCTGGCATCAGCGAGGCTGTGGATTGCAGCGGCTACGGACGTGAGCGCGGCATTTCTACAGGCTTTGTGGCCGGAGGGACGACCAACCTATGGCGTATTGCCACCTAAGGCCTTAGTCCAAGCAGGCTTGGTCTCGGCGAATGTCGTGTTCATCGTGAAGAAGGCTCTGTACGGGTTGAGAGAGAGCCCGGCTTTGTGGTCGGCCCACAGAACCAACACCCTGAAAAGGATCAAGGTGAAGTGTGGCGATGGTTTCATGTGGCTGAAGCAGCTGGCGACGGATGGCGAGTTGTGGATGGTGTTGTGGACTCCCACCGGGGGCAAAGCGCAGTTGGTGGGACTTTTGGTGACCTACGTTTTGTATCTCAAGGATACAATCCTCCGACTACACGAGGTGATCGGTGCTACATGGCCCTGCTCGCCTTTGGAGTTCGCAACGGAGGGCTTGCGCTATCTTGGGATGGAATTGTTTCAGGAGGAGGCGGTGATCACCTTGGGTCAGGAAGCCTACATCTCCAACCTTGTTCGGTTGCATAACTTGGACTCCGAGGTGTCGGCTGGTTTGCCATGTCCCCGTGAATGGATTCAAGATGATGATGACGATGGGGACGACGTGGCCGAGAACTACAGCGATGACGAGCTAAGAAAAGCTCAGAAGATCACAGGCGAATGCCTGTGGTGGCCTATCGCACAAGGCCTGACATCCTGTACGTCACGAACTACATGGCGTCGATGACCTCCAAACGGCCTGTGAAGGTTCACCAAGTTGGACTAAGGGTGATCTCCTACCTGAACGCTACCAAGACCTTTGAAGCTGAAGGCTGAGGCCGAAGCAGAGATCACACAAGCCGCAACAGAGATCACACAAGCCACAGCAGAGATCACACAAGCCACAGCTGGTCATGAGGCAGGTTTCAGGGTGGGGTTGTCTGGTTTCAGTGACGCGTCGTTCGCGCCATACGGCGGGAAAAGCTTCGGCTGCAGTCTGGTGATGGTGGGCAAGACTCCTGTAACGTGGAAGGCAGGCAAGCAACCGATGGTGGCAATGTCTGTGTGCGAGGCAGAACTAATGGAAGGTTCCAATTGTGCGTTGCTTTTGGAGTCTGCGCAGGCGATGCTACAGGAGGTCCTACCAACTACAGCGGTCCCCGTTCTCAACGTCGACAACCAGGCCGCATGTAATATCCTGACGGGATCTGTTGGGAGCTGGAGGACCCGGCATTTGCGCGTTCGTCATGTTTATGTGCTGGACAGAGTGAGTAATGGTTGCCTGACGATCCAGCATTTGGCTGGGGAAGATCAACCTGCAGACTTGCCTACGAAGTTACACTCCAGAGCACGACTGCTGCACCTCCTGGGAACATGGGGCATGGTGGGATTACCGGGCCTTGACAAGGCGAAGGTCCTGAAAGGGCTAAAGTTGGGCTGTATGTTCCTCCTGCTCCTGGCTATTCAATCTTTGGCGGTGTCAGCTGCGAAGGACCCTTTACCGATGACGGGGACGACGGAGTTGTTCCTAATGGTGGTCCTGACTTGTATTTCCACAGTTGCTCTCTGGGAAACTGGAAGGGCACTTGGCAAGTGGCTTCTACCGATCTGTTGCGAGACAAGGAAGATGACGAAGATTCGCAAGCTCAAGGAGCTTGCTCGAGTCGCGGCGGAAGCGGAGGTGGACAAATGGGTGGATTTGGATGTGGACCCTTCAGCCGAGCGGATTTCCACGACAGTGAGGGAGCGTGTCGCACGGGGATCGACGAGTTCTACTTCATCAATAAGGAGACCGTCGACAGCGAGGCCCAGATCACCATCGACAACGAGGCCCAGATCACCGTCGACAACGAGACCCAGATCACCGTCACCAACGAGGCTCAGATCACTGTCAATGATGAGGCGCAGATCAGTGTCACCAATGAGAAGGGGTATGACGTCTCCCGTAACAACACCTCCAAGGCCTACGGCACCGATGAATGCAAGTGGCACAAGGACCAGCATTTTTGGGAAGGTTCGACCTCCTACACTTCCGGTGCAACATGCGACACCGAGGATCCCACCTAGCCCTGAACAACATGAACGCGAAAGGGTCAAGAAGGACACCCTGGGGCTGATGACGGTCCAGCACTTGAAGGACGGATTGGTGGCAGAGGGCCTTCCAGTGAGTGACAGGGATCAAGTGCGACTTGATCCGCCGGTTGGCTGAGCAGCTAGGAGGAGAGCCTCCACCAGATTATTTGCCAACGACCCGGCAGCTACGCTATGTCCTCTACACTTGGCGGCATCACCAGCTATCGGGCCGTGCGCAGATCCTTTGGACGGATCTAGCAACCCGTGTAGCTATTTCGGACTGGCTAGCAAGATGGGCAAGGAAGAGCTGACGGCACGATGTGTGTGACGTGAGCCGCAGGCTTCCGTCAAGGAGGAGTGATGATGAACGTGTAAAGTGATTGAGCCGTTGCCTCTTCCGCCAAGGATCTATGATCAAGCAACTTGACGATGCATGTCCCTGCACCTTGTACATCCCCAGCAGGTTGACTGAGCATCATGTAGAGTGAACTGAAGTCTTGCAGACTTTGCACAAGCATTCGACGTGCCTGTTGAGTAAAAGGGACCCCCAATTCGAAGCCATGCAAACCTGGTGATCTGTTCCACTCCGCTGATGTACACAACCAACCCGGAACACGACGCTCCACAGAATAATACTCATAACAATAAAAACATAACAATACCAAGAGTACGCATAATACAAATGATACAAGTTAATACAAACAACACAAGTAATACAAGTAATCAAATAATACCAATAATAACAATAACAATAGCAATAACAATGACGGCAACAACGCTAGCAATAATAACAATAATACAGTAATAGCAATAAGAATAACAATAGTCATCACAACAATAATAGCAATAATAATCGTAACTATACTAATAATAATGTTAGCAAGAACTTTTGTAATAATCATCACCATTATCATCTTAGAAATAACTGTTAACAATACCCATTATATTACGTAATGATAACTATACATATAACAGTAAACACTAATAATCAATATTAATGCTTTTTGGCTCCCGCATCGCAGCACGAGATCACTCGAAACTACATGGCAGGTGACATGCCAGATACAAGATCTCACGACATACCCGCAATGAGAAAACAGTTCAAAACACTCTGCGATCGTCGTACGTGAAATTCAGCAAGGCTTCCCTCAAATTCAGGAGCAGACCTAGCAACAACAAGAAAATCACAGCGCAATAACAATGACAATCATCATAACATAAGAAGAAGAAGGAGAAAGAAGAATAACCATCATAATAATACGAAAATGGTATTGATTCTTTGTCACCTACCTGGCACGTCGTCGACAGCACTGCAGCGTCTTGACTACTGACGAGAGGCGGTGGAAAGCAGTTGCGCACATCAAACAAACCAAATGGTATTGATAATAAGAATAATAATAGCAAACATGAGAGTAACACTCACAATAACGATGACAATATTATAACAGCAATATTAAGACTAATCCTATAAGAGCAATAACAAGAAGAAGAACTATGATAACTTGCAGCCATGAAGCGAGGTTGCAGGCTGTGCGCAAAGCGTCCGGATGGTTATGACCTTCAGGTTCTCTGAACGCAACAAGCGAGGAGCCTCTATCGAGGAGAGCTTCATTGCAGCCCGCTTTCTTACTGTCCGAGACCTTTGTGCATGAAACCTCGAGGCTGCAATTATCACAAACAAGCTTTGGCCCTCAGAATCCAAGCTTCAGGCCCACCCGATTCTCCAGCGCCTGTGGCGGCTAACGGAGTGACAGCTTTCGGTGTCTTGCGGAGCCTCAGACCTTTTCAGACACCGCCTGCGGTTAAGAGTTCTCAGCTCACGTCTGTTCCATCCGACGAGGAGCCACCAGTTTGGACCCTGTAAGCTGGGGGTATCCTGCAAAGTTGTGGGGCACAGCCTTCTGTTGGGCACCACTCGGAAAAAGGCAAAATCCATCACATATCCCACGGCGGCCTGCAGGCAGTTTCGGTACAAGGGCTCTGCCTCTTGCAATCGCCCCTGGTCGAGGGAGGAGCTTGTTGCAGAGGTTTCTGGGAAACTCATCGACTGGCTGAGGGTTTAGAGTAATGAGTAATGAACCAGCAGAAGGCCATCGAGTTGGTGTGCACCCTCAAAACTACAGATTCACCCCATCTGCTCGCTCACCACTTGCAATTTCTAACCCGAGTGAATTTCGCCGCAAGTGCCGGGAAACCGACCACCTTGGCAGCTCGACTGCTTTACTTCCGCTGCTGGCTCCTACTCAACTACAGCAAGCTCCAATTCGCAGGTGAAGAGTTCCGAGGGCCTGCGCCACAATCAGAGCCGCCAGGTCCTGGACTCGTCGGGGTTTGGGCTAACCTTCCCCTAGCGGAAGAGCAGTTTGACCATATTTTGCTGTTGGAGCTTGGGAGGTTGTTCTTCTCGCAGCCACGGGGCATTGTTCGCCACCAGGGTCTCTGGATGGTCGTTGCCAAGCGCGCTCTGCCGTGCCTGGCAGGAATGCAGGCGGTGCTTGGCGGGGGTCAGTTCGACTCTCCGGCCGCGGTTGCGGTTGGGGCTTCCAAAGAGTACCCTTGCAGGGCCACTCTCCTCGAGGATGCGCCGCAGCCGCTGCTCGCTTTTGGCCGCGGCGAGCTGGAGGCACCTGCAGTAGGCCGTGGATGCCCGACATCCCTAGGCATTGGGCCGACCTTTGATGCACAAGCTAGGGCTGGAGGGCAAGGGCAAGCTTCTAATCCCCCACGAAGTTTGCAGAGCCAGGCGCGCAACTTCGTCTGGGCAGACAATCCTCGAGGCAAGAGACAATCGAAAGTGCACGTTCACAGGGGCAATAGGTCCTAGGTGGCTCGCTCGGAGAAAGAGGGCCGTTGACAGGCCAAGACAACGGACCCACGAATGACACGGAAAAGTCCCTAAGAACCGAAGCAGGCCAGGCGTCGACCACCGCTGTGGTAAGGCAGCGCCCGCAGGGCTTATAGCCGTACCTCGTGCTAGTAACATACGCGGCCATCATCAAGGTGTCAGGCCGTGGAAGGTGCTTAGATGAGTGAGACCGTCGACTTCCAAGGTAACACAACGGAGCATCTGAGTGATGAGTTGTGCGCGCCTTGCGGCTCCTCAGAAGGCTTCTGTGGGCCCGCAAAAGGGAACCAAGCATGAGTTCTGACCGCAGAAGTCCGAACCACACCATCCGTTGGGCGAGAGCTTGGCCCAAGGCTTTACAGGTTTGGTGGCTTCAGCAACCCGTGCAGCCAAGATGCTGCTATCGGTGCGGCTGATCTCTGAGACCAGGTCCTGCCCGGAAGAATGTAACTTCAACCCAATACTGCTCTACTGTGTAAAGACGATGGCATACGATGGCAGATGGTTCCACCCACTGCTCAGCTGACTTAGCTATGACAGCTGTTGGCCACTGCAAAGAACGCGGCAAAACAGGCCCACCGCTACGTGTGGGGACAGTATAAGACGAAAGAAACCCCACAAAAGCCAAGTCTACAGGCCCAAAATTTTCAAAGACGCTTTCAGCTCGGAGCCTTCGGGACCAGGATGGGAACGCAATACCGTGCCCGAGTTCCCCTTGGCCATCAGATCGCTGGTGTGACTGCTGCATTAACTTCATCGTCACGCGAGCACAAGAGCGATCATGGCACGCGGGGGGATGATGGTCCATGTGGAGAAATGCTTGGCCAACGCTGTAAAGCTAGCAACAAAAGCTCACCATTTGAGACAGGTCGGAGGAAAGTTGCCGAGACCAGCAAGCACAGAAATACATTTAGACTGAAGAAACTCGAAGTGCCAGTGCCGTGGTTCCTTGCAGCACCGGGGCGGGGTCCCACTGCTGGCGGTGCTTCGCACGGCCGAGTTTCCGGTTGCAGCTGAGTTGAGCGATGCCACTGCCTCAGTCTTGTTGCTCATGGTCTTACAGTAGGTGAAAGAGAATCTTGCGTTGTTTGCAACTTGCAGGAGGGTGGCAGAACCCTGAGCCCGGGCTTTCCTGCAACAGAGTGGAACAAAGCCGTCTGAGCAGACAATCGCAGCGCAGGGCTAACGACACTGCATGGAGTTTATCTCTCTTCTTCAATGACCGGGCCCAAACAAGTCTTCAACGATAGACCAAAATTCAAAGCCAAAAGGTTAAGTTCTGCCGCTTGCTATCTAAGGTATGGAGTGTGACACCTGAGGCGACGGGCCAAAGAAGCGCATACGGTGCCGGGTCGTGCCAAAGAGAGTCGGGGACTCCATGACGCAACTCTACCGCCACAGTGTGTTTGGCCTTTCTCTGGGGAGAAGATCGCGAATTATAACGGAAGGTCTGTTTTGATCGTGCGTGCTGCCCACACTTCTCGGCGGAGGTGTTGGGCTCATCGACGGTGACAAGCCGAATTTAGGTCAACAGCTGCGACAAGCTTTCCTTCCTAGGCACCTGCACCATTTGCTTCTTTCCCAATTGGTCCGGCTCCTTCGCGATTGCGTGCACGCCACCTTATCTGACAAAGCTGCCATCATTCGCCACACCTCACTCGCAAATCCACAACACCCCCGTCTCAACATCTTCAACAAAACAGCAGTCGCCGATTCAAACATACATGTTCCACATAGAAGCAGCCCCAGCCCGCTATTGCATTGGGCATCACAGGATCATGTTCGGATGTGCCCAGCTCTCACCCGAGACTCTCACACCAAGGGGCCGTCTGGGGCCTTCAGCGCCGACCAGAGCTCAGGCGTGACGAAAGCAGCGTTGCAGATGGCATAGAAATTGCCCTTCGTCGTGTAGTGAAACCTTTGCTCGGTGACTTAGCCATGACGTGCCTGATCTGAGCACCGCTCAGAAGCATGTGACGGGCTCGTCTAGCGGGGTCCAGGGCCCCATCCCACATACCTAAGGACCTTCGCGCTTCTCCCTGCTGCCGGATGCACAGCAGCACCACTTCGTCGGCTCTGTACCGCGAGGATGCTATCTCCAAGGCTCGCCGCCAAACGAGGATTCCTTGTGTGACGAAAGGCAAAGTCGCTCTGAGATCCCAGAGGAAGCCGCTACATGACTACAGAGCAGTGCCAGCACAGTCGTACAGCCCACCCTTCCCTCCCATCTCTTTGCCGTATGCCCCGGCCTGTTCGCAGATGTTTGTACAAAGGAATCTGGGCTTGAACCTGCACCGCTTCTTCTTGCGCTTGGGCAGTCCAACAAGCCGTGCATACAAGGGTTGAAGTGTTCAAATATCGACGATGTCCGGTTAGAGTCCGGTCAGTCTTGCGGGAGTTAGCCGCGGCGAGTGTCGACAACTCCAGCTCATTGCGCAAGAACTCCTGACGCACGCCAAACTCCACATCCTCCTCACTCTCCAAATCCTCCTGAAATCGGAATACCCGTGTGGCTGACCGAATCCGCCCACCTCGAGGTTGTACTGCGTCTCCGCAGTGTTCATGTCGATGCCGTCGTTGTAGTCTTCCTTTTCGCTATGGCACCCGTCCCTACCCCAGACAACAACCCTCTAGTATCGCCTCCTGAACCAGAGACAAAGCTAGGACACCTGCCCAGGTCAAACCGACAATCTACAAAGTCGTGGGTGCGCTCGCAGACAAGGCTCCGAGAGGAAGTGCGATCGCAGGCAACCCTGGCAACAGATGCTTTGCAGCTGTCACAGCTGTGGTCAACTTCTCCCAGAGACGAGTAAACTAACTATACGTCGTGATGCTGCTAACGCAGCTGCCACTTGGAAGCGAGTCTTCTTGTGCCGACAATTCCAAGAATCATGAGTTCTACAACATAAGGCAAGGTCGAGGAAGGCATGCCGCGTGGCGGCAGCCAGTGGCAAGGGCTTGATAATAGTCCGACGAAGCAGAGAATTGTATCCTGCTTCTCTCTCTTGAAATCGCCCTCTGTCTACGTGCTCCACAAGCCCGCCCCGCCCCGCTTCCCGCCCACGGCCTGCCGAAGGCTAGCTGCCCCGGAGATACCAGAGGACAAAGGCGTCTAGCAGGCGGGGAGGTTGAACAAGCTCAAAACCTACAGAAAGGCGAGCCTCGAGCCTCTACAAGCTTGAGTGGCCTTGCTCCTGTTTGAAAAAGACAGGTCCGAGCTGGACTTTTGAGAGTACGGAAATGGGCTTCAGGCAAGAACCGGTTGTAGAGCACCTAAGCGAAACATGCAGTCTGGTCTGGAGGAAGCATCGCCAATTTCACCAAGCAGACTTCCGAAACTGGACGCTAGGGGGCTACTGTGGCTTCTAGTCTCACAGCTGGAACAATCATGACAATCGGGACGAGGCGTCTGAGTAGCGAATCGGTCCATGAGCGGAGCTATGCCGTTACAACAGGGCTGCCTCCGCTCGTGATTCAAGGTCCGCTGCACCAAGTCAGAAGACTTGTCTGGGGTACTTTACCGAGATGGGTTGCGATGTGTTGAAGCCGAGGGAAAGCCACGGTGCCTGTTGTGGCCGGGACTGACTCGACCAGCCGGAGGACAAAGTGACCTTGGGAGCGCCATTGATTTGCAGAATTCTGTCGCCAGCAGTTCTGGCATCGAGATCTCGAGGGACTTCAGAAATTTGGCCGAATGCTTGGGGGAGTTTACGGCCAGGCGCTCGGACTTCTGGACTATTGGGGCTTCCGTCGTGAGAGTCGGGGGCGGCTCCATCACTGCGAGGTTCGTCGCCCAAATTCCCAACACTCTAAACTCATTCGGCATGGCACTGTAAGTTCCACAAACATCGACATTCAAAACAAGAGGGCCTCTGCGAAAAAAACTGGAACCATTGAGACGCTGGCATGTGGTTCAAAAGTTGATCTGGACACTTGCAGGCATGATGCGGGCGTATAGGTTCTAAGTCATGTGAAGTTAACAGAACGTGCCTCATCCCGTCGTGGGGACCCATGCTTCGGTGCAGGGACTCCGGTTGAGGACAAACTGTGAACATGGCCCATCCTCCATTAATGTCGAATGTGGGCGGCCATGCGAGTCACCATCGAGCGCGGGCTCTTCTGCGGTGTCGGGGTTGCCAGAAGCTGCTGTTGCGCTCCGCCTCCCATGTAGGAGTTTAGCAGGTTTAGCAGCAAGAGTGCAAACACTCCAACCCTTATCAAAGAGACCCCGAAAAAAGTTTGAACCTAAGACACCCCATGTGTCGTCGCAACGACTCACACATTCACGTTCCTAAACCTAGAAGGCTTGACAACCACAGAAGTTTGCCTCTCCGGTACATGATGTTATAAACCTTTGAACTCTACAGAATCCCGGACTCGAGACTTCTCCCCCCGGATAGGCGCACCGCTCTTCGGCGACAGCATCGGTGGCCCCGTCAGGGAGGTGACGCTGCAGTAGCTGTTGCGGCTGTTGCGACTTTGCTGGCTGTGGTGGGTGGCGTAGGTGTCATGGCTCATGGTGGCCAGCTCCTCGTCGCGCTTGCTCGCCGAGTGCTGGCACCCCATGGCTGCCGTTCCTGTTGAAACAGGCCGACTAGTGCCCCTAAGCCTTCATGCTGGAGGGCACCAGTGCCTTCGAGCCCAAAGCCACATGTGGGGGGCACGGTCCTGACGACTCTATCGAACCCCAAAGCAGGGACTCAGCCTCGCGCCCCCTACACCCACCTCACTGGCACACTGATTGCACATCTAAACACCTAGACCTAGACTCCTGGACTCTTAAGAGCATTAGATCATTAGCGTCAGTCTACAGACAACAAATAAAAGAAACCAAGATCATTGGCATCTGACTCCGAGAACTTGGGGTGCCCAAAACATGCTCGAAATGAACTCGGTACGACAATGGTAAACAGGTAAGGCGCTTCAAAGTTACGGTACCCCCCTACCACACTGATCCAGGATAGTTCTGAATCCTCCTTGCTGTCGGCTACAACACGGCACGCGAATGCACAAGCAGGATAGGCACCTTGGCTGAAAGGTCGCTGGCCCAGGCCACAAATGGCCAAAAACAACAGACCCACGGACCCAAAAGGTAGGTCAACATCAAACCTGAGAACTATTAAACTGGCTGCTCCTGCCGAGGAGGTGACCACCTACATCTGTCTACTCCTGTGCTCTCGGCCTTTAGTTGGGAGTTCCAAGCTCGAAATCTCGCTGGGACCCGCTTCGGACAGTAAACCACTGCAGGCAAGTCGCAGCACGATAGTCCTGACGCGGCATTGCCAGTCAACTGGCTCTTCTCGCAATCCACGACCCTTCAAAATCCCCCGGCAGCTTCGGGAACCGCAAGCTAGATCCTACAGGAATTTCTTCGGGGTGCATCCAGGGAAAGACGAAAACCTCCGATGCGACGAGCGGGGGCACACCCGGCAATTGCCGAATATCCCCAAAAAGCGTCCAAGCAACCAAATCTATGACATGTACTCCTCCTCGTACCCCTCATCTAGCCCGGTATGAACCGCAACCCCCCCTTGTTCTTCCGATTTCTGGAGGTCCGAGCAGAGCCAGGCCCAGGACCCGGAAGGCCCAGGAGGATCGCCGATACTCGGGGCCTCGAATGGCTGCCGAAAGGCTGCTGGGGCCCAGGGCCAGGGCCTAGGACCTTTTTGGGGGAATCAGAGTGGGTATTCTTGAAGAGCGATGCTCATCATGTTGCTAAGAATGCTGCGAAAGCACGTGTCCTGTGGCTCACTGCAGCGTATTCCTGCCACGTGTTTCCTGAAGCCCTTGTGAATGAGCCTCGAAATTTCAGAAAATGCCCCGAAAACGAAATGCTTGATGCGAGTAAGAAACACTCCAGCTGTGCGTTTTTAGGGTCGTTTGTGGAGGGGCTATTACTCGGACTAGGACTAAGACGTCTTCATTATCCCCTGCGGAATTTGATGCGTCGAATCTACATCATGGCAACTCCGAAAAACCTGATCTCGAGCCCCGACAACATACACTGTCGTCATGAAGCAGTCGTCATGAAGCAGTACATGGGTCGAACATGTAACAAAACGAGTCACACGAGCGGCTTCGCAATAGCAGCACACAACAGGATGTGACCACGAATAACCACCACGATGGCAACAGTCGCGCTAGACTTTCGACTAGCAGGGCAAGGCAGTACAACACTGTTATGACTCATGACTATGTCGCAGATCCTCGCCGTCCTCCTCCTGCTCGTCGTGCGGGGTCGCCGTCAACGTCGCCGTTTGCAGTCGTTGTAATCGTCGTCGTCATGGTCGTCCTCGTCGTTCCTTGTCGCCGTCGTACACGTAATCGCCGTCCATATTCCATACTGGCGGTGGTGGTGGTGGTGGTGGTGGTGGTGGTGGTGGTGGTGGTGGTGGTCGGCGGCAGCGGTGGCGGTGGCAGTGGCAGAGGTGCCGGTGCCGGTGCCTAGTAATAGCACTGGTATTGGCAGTAACGTTGTGGTACTAGCAGAAGAATAACAGCAACAGAGGCTTGGCCTGGCAGCGGCAACAGCGCAAGCACCGCCAAGGGCAGTTGAGCGAGGCCACAGCAGCCTGAGCGGGTGCCCACGACGACCGCACGGGGCTTGGACATGTCAGATGCCGCTCAGTCGGAGAAAACATGTTCCAACTTAGTTAGACTTAGTTCCTGGATGTAACATCGCCGAGATAACATGACATGCTGCGTGAAAGTGGCTCCGACATTGCTGCAACATTATGTTGCGGGTCAGGTCTGGCAGCAACCTGTTCAGCCTCTATCCATCTGACAAACCCCAGCAGTGACTGCCTGAAGATTCCCTGACTCCCGCATCCTGCCACCTTCGACATAAAGACAATCTGCCGACGGCAGCGAAACCGACATGTGTTCTCTTCCGGGGCACAGCACAGCAGTGCCGAGCGCCGCGCAGACAGGCGTAGAGAGGCCATGGGTCAGTATCGAAATGCGGAACACATAGAAATGGCCATGCGTCGGCCCATGGAGCAAAAGTTGTTGGTCCTTCGGCCTTATCTCGGCGTTCCAATAGACTTCCGGGTCGGGATATTCACGCGTGCATGCAAGGCCTAGCTCCAGAATATAGCGCGCAGGAATATCAAGGCCTCGGGCTGCGCAGGATGACTTCGACTTCACCCTGATGGAAATGAAGTATCCGTCAAGCAAGAGATCACCATAAGTCTGGATGGCTGTGCCTCCAAGCGAGCCCGAAGCTACCAGTCACACTCAATGCAGCACGGAACACTTCCGAGCATGCTGTAATACAAGCTACTGTGGCATCACACAAAACAAAAGAGTCGGCCATGTGCTGTCTGTGGTGTTTCGAGATACAGACACACACACATATACATGCATACATGCATACACGCAAACATACATACATGAATGCAAACATACATTCACACATACATGCAAGCATACATACATGCAAACATGCATACATGCAAACATGCATGCATACCTACATAAATACATGCATCATACATACGTACATACATACATACATGAAGACATGCATATAATGCATATACATGCGTACATTCATACAAACCCAGAATGTGAACTGCAAAGTGCAACTTGCAGCACGGGTTGCGGTGTTCGGTGCACAGCCCCGCGGACACCATGAACTCCAATACCTTAGCTGCAGGCCGCAGGAACCCCATAAATTGTGTCACCCAAAAGGAGGTCACAGCGATGTTAGGGCTGATGGAATGAAAATGACTGAAACAGAGAAGACAAAACGACATGCAGCAGCAGAGGGCTCTTCGGAATGTGAGCTTGGAGTTGGAGCTTCTATCTGCTTCTAGTCGTCATGTACACATGAGAACAACAGCCCGGCATCGCTGGAGGCTTGTTAGCAGTGTAATCACGCACGGCTTTTTGCGACTGCTGAGGCTCACGTGGCGAAACGTGCAGGGAAGCGAGATGTTGCGAGGCAAGAGTGAACACCATGAGTCAAGTTTTCCACAGACCGGCCCCTCTGCACTAACGCCTTCGAGACTGTCACGAGCACGCTCTTCGTGCTCAAAGCGCCAATTCAGAAGTTGCCTGTTGTTGCGCCCTTGTCCCCACAAACTTCGGACCCACCTGTGCCTGATGCGAATCAGACTATGCACAAAGATTCCATAAACCTCGACGATCGACTTCGGTCTCAACACTTTACGGTGAAACTGCTACTCCGGAGGCAGTCCGACTCTCGACATTCAGACATACCGGGCCGCGTTGGGAACCCTCAGAGTGCACCTTCCATGCGCCGAACGGATCAACGCCATAATCTGAACCACCGCCTACACGAAGTAGATTGAAACAGGTTCCGAAACTGCGCTTCAATCTATAGCACTTCGGCACACGTCCATGGAAGCAACGGACCTAATCGCATGGGTGCGCTCCATGTCTTCGTGGAGGGGTCGAAGCACTCAAAGGTTTCCAGGGGCACCTGGTGAACCGAAGTGGCGTGTTTTGATTAAGAAGCAGCAATGGGGTCCTGCCTTGCCATCGATGCCCCCTGCAACATAAAGCTTTCCGTTGAGCACGAAAGACGTGTGCGCGATTCGCGGGAAGGCCATGGGTGGAAGCTCCTGCCAGGAGAAACTCGAAAAGCAATTTATCACAGACCGAAAGACTATGCTGACTCAGCTGCACATAGCTGCACCTGCCAGGTTTGCCGCTTCACATCAAAGACCTGCACGGTGTTCCGATGCAGTTCGCACATTCCAGACAGAGCTGCGATGAGCTGATTCATGTCTGCAGGCTGATTCCTTCGAAACGCGTGGCTTCTGCGGTGTACTTTATGGCCTCCCCAGATTGCAGCACAGCATCCCCATCAGAGCCACCGGTGACCTTTGCTGCTTCTAAACTCAATAAAGCACATGCGCTCTGAAAAGACAGAGCCCAAAAGCAGGCTCTGTAGCTATGCCTGCATAAGTGCCGCAGCCCATGCTCCACATCAGCCAGCAACATTTGCAACATATCTGACTGAAGAAGTCATCAGTTTTCACTGTATGACTCACATGGTGGCCCAAACTAACAGCCAACAGCCCTTAAGCCTGAAACCGTCTCTCTAAAAAAGCAGATGCCCAGCCACATAGATGAAGTTGGCGCCGCTCTCATCCTGCACGCAAGCTTCGAAATCTGACAAACTGTCACAAGGCCCGGTGACACTTTTCAGAACACGGTTCTTCCCAGGCTGCCTCCATCAGGCAAGCTGCTGCCCCGATGCGTCCCGTGGACATCGGAGGAGCCTCAAGCCACCTGACCAAAGAGCGACTATAAAATGTGCTTTTGAACGAAGATCAAGTCTCGAGGCCCCTGGACAAGTAGTTTCCGAGTGATCCCCGACAAAGCTAGCATGACTCTAAGCTTCTCGATCCTTCCCCGAAGCCGTGTCAGCTGAAGATCCTCCAACCAAGGCAAGGCAACAATCTTCGCGGGCCTCTCACAGTAGAGCTCGAAGGCCTCGGACGGACACACGCGGAATGGAGTCGCCACCAAGATGGAGCTTTGGGTTTGGGCCTGCGGTGATGTTAGTGCTAGCTTGGGCTCGCACTCGACTTGACAAAGTGTGACGGTTCGAAGGCAACCCCTTGTCAATCCTATCTGTCCACCCGCTGCCTCCGAGATGCCTCGCCGCATCCACTCGACTACTGGGACCAGTAGCACTAGCAACCTTCCCTGAAATACAATCGAGGAGCCTCCACAGAGCTGTGCGCGCGAGGACGGTCCACCTTCACCTGCCGCTGCTGACCTTCACATCGTCAGATTCCCGCGGGATGGGCTGAAAACTGTGACCACGTTACCCATGCACCGCGCAAGGATTGATTCCAGTGCACACGGAAGGTCCTTCGAAGTGCGACTTGGTTAAACTGACAAGAACGCTTCAATCACGGTCGGATGTTGCATGTTGCCATCAAGCCCCAGACATAACTGTAGTTAGAGCATGCTAGTGCAAGCTTGCTTCCCAGTTCTCATTCCGGAGCAACACAAGCCCTGCACCTCCGATTGCATAGATGCAATTCTGGACAGCCACCTAAGACGAGGCATTGCGGCGCTGTCCTTGCTACTGGTCAAAGGAAGCCTCTGCACCAGCCTTGCACTGGAAACCCCGTCTCACTGCAGTACAGCCACCATGCAGTGATACGATCGGGGCACGTTCATAGGATCTATGTGCGAACTCCAGCTGTTGCTCCTGCCAGATCTTGACAGGCCCGCCCGTTCTATGCAAGGCAGTAGTAGTCCCAGCGCCGCATGCCCGCCCGTAGCGAGACTTGAACCCTGGCCCTGGCCCCGCCATGGCCCCGGTTTCTGAAGCAACCCAGCCTGGGATCGTAGATCTCCGCCGCGGATAGGTCACGGATGCCGTCGAACCCCCCGGCCACATAGATGCGGCCATCTGCCACTGCGGCAGCATGCATGGTCCGCCTCGGCCGTGTTCAGGCGAGGCACACAAACGATGTTGCAACATAGGGTACGCAAAACCTATTGCGCATTACGGTCGCCAGTCAAGGCTCTTGATGTTCATCGGCGGCTTTGTGAACCACTGATCCCACTGTCCGGCCTTGGAAAAGGCACTTCGTACGAAAAGTCGCCGCCAAGCCGTGTCGCCCAGCCTTGGGCTCGAAGACCTCAAAGGTGTTCAGCGTACGTCCGTCGGCACTGCCTCTGCTTCGCGCAGTAGACACGGGCAGCCGACAAAGTAGGCTTCTATGGCCTCCCATCACGTAGATTTTCCCATCGAGCTCGGACGCAGAGGCATATGTGCGTCTGGCCAGCATCGGCGGCAGCTCCTGGAGAACCCATCCGACCCATCTCATCTCGCCAACGTAGCAACTTTCAAGCCCGGTGCCTTCCACTCGCCCCGGTCTTCGGGGTGCTCGGAGGGACGGAAAGACTCCACGACTTTCAGCCTCGCAGTCAAGATGCGGCAGCTTTCAAAGGGACTTGAGCGTTCCGCAAGCCCCACAACGTCTATCAAGGCTTCATAGGCTTCTTCTCAAGGCTCTACGGCTAGAGCCACGATCCTGAAGGCTTGCAGCATGAGCGCAACGTGAACCATAGACTCGACAGCTCGGAGCAGACTCCGCAGAATCCCAGAACAGTCATGGCACAAGCAACCGGGAGGACCCCGAAACCAAAACACGAACGATGCTGGCAGAAACTCCCCGGGCCAAGAAACGGCATCTCGCCGTCGTGACCACCGAACAAGTACGCCTACAAGGCAGTCGCTGAGTCGCTGGATGCCAAGAGCCTCAATCCTCAGAAACTGCCCAATGCCTGCCTCCCCATCCAAGACACTGCTGGCAATGCCACCACGCCCCAACACGTCGGAGATCAGCCGCTTTGCCAGCGCCATTGCAGAAACGGAAGGCTTAGCTACAAAGTTTCTACTATCCGCCAGTGGTGATACTTGCAAGGCTTGGCAGTGTGTGCTGCCGCTGGTGCTTCTTGGCGTTGCTTCTGAGCAGTTGGCATGGGCACCTGGTGAGACCGAACGTTTTCATTGAATGCCACGGGGAGGAGGTTGAGTGAGCAGCTGCACTCGTGCAAATAACGCATAAGAGTCGATCCTGCACCTGCGCAGAGGCAGACTAGCGAGGCAAGCTTCTGCATGAACTGCTGCAACGGGGCGATGTACGATTTCCATCGAAAGCCAGAGCAACCTCGGCTTCGCGAAAACAAGCCGAAAAGCTCCCAAGGTGCTACATGCGCCTCTTTGCAACCTGACGGCTGTCCGTCCAGACTCTGCCTCCTCGGAGGACCCGTAAAGCTCACCCGTCCAGCGGCCTCGCAAAAGGATGGGCCAGCTGAACAAAGCCCCACAAAACAATCCGAACATCCGCCCACTCAGGCTTTCGAAGCTCCGGTGAAAGCTCAGCGGATACTTATCACATGACCTGTGACGGTGAAACCCACGAGCTTGGATCTTGAACAAATTCCTCAAATTTCCGGAATGGTCAAACGAGCGAAACCCTACTTTCATCAACTGTCTACTGAGTGAGTCTACTGCTCCCTGCCGACAGCCGGTGAGCTTATCGAGAAACCAAACAAGGTAGTCTCGGCAACGGGAAGCAAAAAACCGGCAAGTGTAACAGAAACCAAGCAAAACCTAAAAGTTGAATCGATCCGAAGCCCCGAGCCCAAAGCCCTTCCGGCCCAAGGACAGGCCCACTGTACGGTCTTGCTTTGGCATGGTTTTTGACTGCTTCATACATTCACAACTTCGGGAGTTGAGCCCATCTGCGAAGCCATAGACTTTGGCTTTCCCCCCCTGCAGCACACCAGGTCTGGGCTCTCTCTCTCTCTCTCTCTCTCTCGCTCGCTCTATCTTCTTCTGGGATCACTCTTTCTTTCGCCAGGGTTATGATGTATGGGACACTCTCTCTCTCTCTCTCGTTCTCTTCTTCTCCCAGGCATGGGGGGCGGGTCACGCCCCCCAGACAATTTGCCCACCCGCATTCGTTTGCAGGTCTTTGGGGGGGCCAGACTGAAACGCCTTACAGACCTAATGATCGACAAATGAATTCAGCCATCCTCATCTTGTGAGTTTCATCATGCACATCTCTCCAGGGATGTATCCACACGACATGCACCTCCGCAAGAAATGGTAACATGCAGCAAGCACCGCATGTCTCTCAGGTCAAGAGATTCAGCTGCGAAGTTGTTGGTTTAGCGGTTGGACAGTAAACCGGTCGCTCAGACCTGGTTTCTGTGTCGCACTCTCCTGGTTTCCCGCTGCGTCCGAAGACCAGTTTCGTTTACTGGCCGGCTGCTACAAACTTTCGTTTTCTGCAATGTCGTGAACTGCGCCCTCCCGGCCTCCTTGGCAATCTGCGTTGTCGTAGAAATTGGCTTCGAACACTCTCCAGGCTCCTACCACTATGGCTTTCTCGAAAGCCTTAAACCATGCACTCGTTCTCCTCCCCGCTGTCCTGGAAGGAAATCTGCGTTCAGCAAGCGGTACGCTGTCCGCGCACCTGGTTGCAATCTAGGAGCTTGCGCATCGAAACCAGGGAGCACTGTTGAGTCAGTCTGACTACGACAAATTTCAAGCTTCAGACGAAAGCTGCACCTTGTGGCGTGGAACGGCAGCTTGCAGCGTCGGCACTCAGAACTCCAAGCGAACATCTGCCGTCCAGCCATACAAAGTGCACGGTGCATGAAGGGTGCGAGTTTGGCAAGTACTTGGGTCTTGTTGCAACCGAACAGACATTCTGGGGTGCCTTGCTGATAGACAGTGACGGCTCGGGACGGCATATCAGAATCTTTACATGGCAGTAAAACAGGACGAGTCCTGTCATGTCCAAGCACACTCGAACACCGGAACACTGCAGTAAACCACATCACCTCCGACTTGGCCTGAGATGGATGTAGCCCTCGAGCCCTTCCTTCAGCGTCCTGTCACGAGACCCGAAACTCTTCCACCTCAATCCTCGCCACATGACCACTGCCAAACTGTAGGGCCCAGCAGTTTGCAGTGCAATGTGAAGGCTCAGTGCCAACAACAAATTTCCACAGCTCAAACCTGGAACTCAAGGCAGTGTGATCAAGCTCCATTCCTGCCTGCAAGGCAGGAACTCTTCCTTGCCATGGGCAAGTCCTGACCAGTCTTTACGAGTAGGTTTGGAATTTCCCCTCTAACCATCAAGGAACTTTCTTCCCTGAAGGATCGGCTCCAGAATTAGTTTAGGTAGCTTTGCTGTGTTTTTCGTGTGTTTTTTGTTTTCCTTTCTTTCAAGCAAACTCTAGCTAACTTGGAAGATCCACACCACGGGTGCCCCATCATTTGTGGCTTTTGCTTTGGTGTCACGGGCCTTCTTTCGGTTTCGGCCTGGGTTTAGTCCTTGCAGAGTTTGCTTCTGCGTCGAGCTAGTTGGTTTGTGCGTCAAGCTGTTGGGGGATTATACTTTTCAGGGTCTGCGTGTGCGTCAAGCTAGTGGGGGGGGTTTGTGCGTCAAGCTATTTGGGGATTCTGGTCTTCAGGGTTTGTTTGTTTGTTCCTCAAGCTATTGGGGGATTCTACTTCTCAGGGTTCGCCTGTGCTTCAAACTTTTGGGGGATTCTAGATTTCGGCGTTTGTATTTGGAGGATTATAGTTTTAGGGTTTGCCTGTGCGTGAAGCCATTGTGGGACGCTACTCTTAAGGATTTGCCTGCGCATCAAGCTATTGGGAGATGTTATTGCTGCTGGGCTGGTGCTTGTCGTGCTGCTGCTGCCCCTGTTGCTGGTGGTGCTGCTTGTCGTGCCACCTCTGCTGCTGCTGCTGCTGCTGGTGCTGCTGGTGCTCATATATCTTAAACCTCCCATTCATTGGCGATTCGGGATCATCATATATCCGAAACACACCCTTCAAGTGGCGATTCCGTTAGCAGCATATATCTTAGACTGCCCTCTCATTTGGCGATTCCGGCTCAACAAAAAATCTTGAACACGCCCTTTCATTTGGCGATTCCGGCTCAACATATATCTTAAACACGCCCTCTCATTTGGCGACTCCCGTTCAACATTCATCCTAATCACGCCCCCTCATTTGGCGATTCACGCCCCATCATGTGGCGATTCCGGTGCATCATATATCTTAATCTGCCCTGTCATTTATATGTTTGCCAGGATAACCTCGATTTTCCGATATTTCAATCAGCGGCGCAGCAAACACAATGATCGCATGATGGGTTTCAATAAACCGCTGCTTGAAACAGGGGGGGTGGGCCCCCCATGGCAATTTGGATGCTCACACGATAGGATTGAAAAACACTCACAAGCTTTGAAGCAAGCTTGCACGGCTAAAAATAGTGGTGGAGTTGGGGGGGCAGCCCCCCCGATGCAAACAGAATGCTCGCATTATGGGTTTCAAACAAGACTCATAGGCTTTGAAGCAAGCTTGCACGGCTCACAAGCGCGGGGGTGGTGGGGTGGGGGGGCGCAGCCCCACCCCATTTGCAAACACAATGCTTGCATGATGGGTTTCAAACAGAATCAGATGCTTTAAGGCGACCTTGCTCGGCTTGAACAACCGGGGGGGGGGGCGGGTTGAGGGAGGTGCGCCCCACCCCCATGTGCAAACACAGGCGGGTCCGGATCATCTTTGTCTTAGTCTTAATCAGACCCCTCATTTGGCGATTGCGGTTCATCATATATCTTAAACACGCCCCCCCTCATTTGGCGATTCCGGTTTCATCATATATCCTAAGCACGCCCCCTCATTTGGCTTTTCCGGATCAACATACATCCGAAGCACCCCCCGTCATTTGGCGATTCCGGATAATCATATTTCTGAAACACGCCCGTTCAATTGGCGATTCCGTATCACCATGTATCTTAAACTACCCTCTCATTTGGCGATTCCGGCTCAACATATATCGTAAACACGCCCTCGCATTTGGCGATTCGGGTTCAACATACATCCTAATCACACCCCCTCATTTGGCGACTCACGCCCCATCAGTTGGCGATTCCAATTCATCATACATCTTAAACTGCCCTCTCGCTTGGCGATTCCGATTCATCATATGTCGTAAACACACCGCCTCATTTAACGATCACACACACACACCCTCATTTGGCGAAAACCAATTGAAATTCAGAACACAACACACAACACGAACAACTGAAACCAATTTGAGGCTCCGATTCATCATAGCATCATCATAACCAAGGGACCAAGAAACCAGAGGACTAGGGCAGCGCAGGACCCGGAGACCACGGGCCACGGGAGCGGGGCAGCCGCGGGACCAGAGGACCAGCGACCAAGAGACCAGGGGACCAAGGGACCGGAGGACCAGAGAAAAAGGCTTGGCCGCACCTTTCAGGCAAGGGTTGGCCACACCTTAGAAGAAAACATGGCCCGTGACTCATGACACACACGCACACAAAAGCAAAAAATAATACCCACAAAAACCATAAAAAAATACCTAAAAAAATGATTCCGTGACAAAAATATGAAAACCATTCATGCGTGGCAGCAGGCGGTAGTGCCTTTGTCGATCGCTGCTGGAAGGAGTTCGGCACTGTCACCGATCCTGGCCGTTCGGGCCCACGTGAAATCCACTGAGACATGGCCGAAACACAAACCCTCCCTGCCTCGCAGGGGCGCGCTGACCCGCCAGGCACCCCTTCGCCTCCGTCAATTATCGATTGCTGACGCTGCAGCCAAGCACTTGGGGCAGCCGCTTAAGCCATGCGCTGTCTTGCTTCCGCTCCAGCAGACGAGGTTTCGAATTGCTCACTATGCCCCCCTCAAATTGCTCGACCCTTGTCCTCCTTCAGTCAATTATCGGCGGTGCCAGTGCCGGACCCCCACAAAATGACTGCTGGCCTTTGGGCTGCCAACGCATCCCTCAATCCTCCCACCCGATAACGGCTTTCCACATTGACGAAGCGGCCTGGCACCGGATCGTCGGCACCGGCTGCGAGCCGAAGCAGGAGACACGGATGAAGCCTTCCTTACGTATCAAGGTCTCCGCCCATGCTCACTCCGTTGCACGTAATACCGACATGTCGAAAAGAGTCTCCAGGGACATTCAAGACGACTCGCCGAATCTCCCGAGCATCAGCCGGTGACAGACTGAGTCGCAGCAGAACTGAAGCACATTACCACAGACTAGTACTGATAGTGATGCCCACATGACTGATACGGCTGTTGCTACATCGAAACCTTGTCATGTCAACCTTCGACAAGGCGACTGCGCACAAGTAAAACACCTGAACAAATGTGCAGTGCAGCATCAAATCCTGCCCGGAGTGATTCACAGGACCTGGCTGAGAGGCTGTCGGATAGGATTCCGGGAAAGGACCTGTGCCGACATTCCTGTCACTTGACAGACTAGACCGTTCGGAACGGAAACCAAACGTTTGCTCTACCTGCACGGCATGCGGCAGCTTTGCATAGCATAAACGTGTCTGCAGCAAAACACCAGCATACAACAGCTGCAGGCTTGACTCTGACCATCTTACCCGAAGAAACTATGGCACCGGCAGTTATCGGCAGTTCAGTACGCTAACTCAGTTTTTTAAATCCGTTTATTGCACCTTGATGAAGCTTTAACAGAGTTGGGGGAAGCTTGGCGAGTTTGACATGACCCACACTCAGCAGGTTTCACGTTTACATCTTTGAAGGCCTCTGAAAGCTGTCTCCTTCCAACAGGGCAGGCACTGCGAGATGTACCTGGGCGCATCTCAGCCAACTGGGCGTTCAAACAAATTCCAGCGCGGTTGTTTTCTGAGGACGCCTCCACTACCAGGCTAATGCACGGTTGGCAGCTTTAGCAGTCTGGTTCGTCTGGCTTGGTTGCATAGTAAAACCAGCATTTTTCAATCAGCTTCGCCGCCTGTTGTGCTTGCACCCTTGGCTGCTTGCTGCTGCCTACCTGAAAAGTTCAGTTCTCCTGTCAGATGAATTTTTTCAAACGGCAGCAAACGAAAAACACACTACCAGCACAGCCTGCTTATCACTAAAAGCCGGTTTCACGGACCAAGGTCTGAGTATGTCTGAGTGCATGACGGTCAGACCCCCGACGACAGCGGATACTTCAGCAGCCGGGCAATTCGCAGCCACCTCGGTTTATCGAAATTCAACACAGACTGTCTTGCCTTCCAGGCCAACCCGACGAAAACTTCCAACCAGCGGACAACAACTCGCAAGCATTGACACGGCGGAGCCAAACACGTCACAGGGGTGTCGGCAACGAATGCAAGGAGGACAGGAAAACTTGGCGCCGAGCTGTAACTGTGCAAACTGCTAGCGCTGTGGCGAGATGCCGCCTGGCCAGGCCAAAGAGCGACACGAAACGTAAAAACACGACTTCGAAAAGACTGAATAGAACTCGCCTTCCGCAACTCATTCCATGGTTTCCGCGCAAATTCTTGAGCGAGCAATGGGCCGGCCGGGAGGTTGCAGTATGTAAACAATCAACTTCTGAGATTCTGCCTGATGGCTGAGCCTGAAGCACGCTGCATCAGTTTCTTTTCCGCCGATGGACCGAAGCTTCAGTTCCGAAACTTCCTCTACGGGACGAGGTCAGCTTTTGCACATGCCGGTTACAAGCAGCCTTTCAGGTCGTGATGCTGTTATTATAACACTGCACGCATAAAACTGGGTCGCTTCCACAATCTCAATACGACAAAGAATCACAACGATGCTACGCGGAATGGGCACATTTCATGCCAGCATGATCCAGGGTGCGTGTGGGAGCTCAGTGCTCGCGCGGAGCTCCATGGGCGATGTCCTCGGTTTGGCCGGAACATCGGCCAACGAACAGGATGCTGGACGATTCCTGGATGCGGGACTATAAAGTCCATTGAAATGTTGACAAGGATCTTCTTTGAGCATCTTCGCTTTCCTTAGTTGAAGAAAGCTGAGCCAACTTTGGGAACGAACCAACTCAACATGCCCGACGATGGACGAACATCGAACAAATCAGCTCTGTCGCTTCCACCTTCTTGACGAAAAGCTGAAAACTTCAATGCGGCGGTGACTTGTGCGACTGAGATTGCACTCCTCGTAGATAATCATTCATTCATAACGCGCATGCATGGCGCCGACCCGTTCATGATCTGGTGTCCGCTCTTAACCTTTCCGTTGTGCACCATTATCTTTTGCCCGGCATGTTCATCTCTCTGCTAATGATGTTGTTGTGGTCGATGTGATAGTGCTTGTTGCTCTTGACGTTTTCTATTCTTGGGTTACTATCATTGCTGTTGCACTTGTGCTGCTCCGGTTTGTGCCTGGGATGCCGTTGCCACTGTTGTCGCCATTGTATTGCCAACCTACTGCTACTGTTATTGCTCGTGCTGGTGCTAGCAGTACTGCTCTGCTCACATTACTGGCAGTGTCGGCGTAAAACACGGATTTCGACATTGCAGTTGTTGGTGATGGTTTCAGTCAGGTTCCAAGCACTGCTGTGCTGTTACTGGCACATGATCTTCATACATCTTGTGATAAGGGGCTGCGCCAGCATCCAGCCATTCTGCACCTCCAGATAGGCCGCGGTAATGGCAAAAGTGCTGGTCCTTTGCTGAATTCGTCGTGTATCCCCACGACTGCTTGCATGTCAACATGCATCTGTTATGGTTGCGATTGGCCTGGACACATCTACACAAATCCCCCCAACCGTTGTCCATACCGAGCAACAAGAACGTCAAAGGAGTCGACAACATCGAAAAGAATCTGGCCTCCTGGGCCGTCATCGAATGGTCCTGCACAATAGGACCGGCACTGATATGTGTCGTCTGGGAATCATCACACGACGTGAAAACTAGCTAAAGTACTGCTAAAACCCGATGCGACCTTTGCGAGGGCTTTCTTCATGGCGAGCGCATCTTCATTCGCATGCTGTGCATGGTGTGCCGCCTGCGTTCAAGTTACAAGATGGCTTCCGTCCTGATCCGAGTCACTCTTCGCAACCACCGAGCCTCCTCCACAGTGTAGTTGAACGATGTGCGGGGAGCGCACAGGAAGTTGTTGGACTTGACCTTCGATGTCTGCATCGGCCAGTTGGCATCCTGCAAAGTGTTCCGGCTGCAAGCGACTTTTTGCGATTTCACATCTATTGGACGTGCACAGATGCAGAAGGGCGACGGAATTAAAAAATTGTCATCGCAGTCGTTGGAGTTAAGCGAACATCATCCGGGGGGACAACCAGCGCCGTGAAGTTGATGAACAGCAGAGACGGGAGAAGGTGGATTCAAACTCGCATGAAGACCCTTGGAGATTCGAGATGATGAAAACTGTGTTATGCTACGCGTTTCGGCGGAAGTTCCTGTCTGCACAAAACCGTCTTGGACGACAACGGCTTGTTGGCGCGACTCAGAACGGCGCGATACGGCGCGATTCGGAATTCTGTTTGGAGCCCTTTCTACGGCTGCAAATGAAACAGGATCCAAGTGCCGGTGCAAACAACACCCTACGGCGGCGGGTCGACGTCCACGGCCATGTTTTGCAGGCGCAACCTCATGCCATCAGGGCATTCTGCTGGCGAGGGGCAGGCCCCGGCGAGGAGGTAGGTCACTGAGGAATTGGCGCCTGGCACGTGGAAGGACAGCATGCTGGCAACGAAGGCTCGGGCGACCGCGAACTACGACAGGCCAGCCCCTCGCTACGTAAACGCTGAGTTGCAGGGACAGCGGGGCGCATGGGGGCCACAGGCACGGCAGCACACGAGCTGGCGGACACGCGTCACATCGAGCCGGTGGCGGGAGCGCGGCTGCACTTTCGAAAGGGGCCCATCTCAGGAGCATTGTCCTCAGCAAGCAGACTCGCTGAGGTGAGCGACAAAGGCATGGGAGAGCGCCGCAATAAATAGCCAGGCGCGGAAAAACGGCGACAGCATGCATGGTGAGCTCAGGTGATCACATGGGCCTGGCAGTGATGCGGCCGATGCGGCGCCGAATTCTGCCGATTTCGGCCGCCAGCACGACGAGGCGTTGCGGGCCTGGCCGGGCAAGTTCCGGGTAGCGCCCTTGTTTGCGCCTCCCCGCCACATCGATGGCGGCGGCGACACCAGGGTCACATTTTTTTTCTACAAGGCACCTTTTCCCGAAGAAGTCTTGCACGCGGTCCCAGCGCACAAACTACGGCATGAAGTCCAGCCGAGAAGTCCACGAAGTCCAGGACCACTCAGCCGGACGGAGGCAGGCGGTTGGGGAGAGATGGGGGAAGTGCCTCGTGCGCAGCACCGAAACGGTCACTCAACTGCAAGGAGTCCCCATCAACGTTGGCAGTGCGCGCGAGGGGGAGAGAAAGGAGACGCGCTGCGAGAGCACGGGCGGCTGCGACAGAAAGCAAGGCAGACCAGCGGCGGGTGACATACTGTCAAATCCAGGTCACATCGCAGCAAAGCACTTTGCCACGCCGACACGCGCCATAAATGACAACGTCGAGCCACACGCTGAGGGACAACCTGTCCTTCAGCAGCTACGGCTTCCCGCCCGATGCGAAGTCAGGCTCTCTCGAGTACGGGAGCGCGCCTGGTCCCGACAGACCGGGGCACACACTCGCCGATGGACATGCAGCTAGCCCTCAAAAGACGCCTTCGCTTGCCGCTGCCTTGGCTGCATCCCGGTGTGGTGGACGGGCTGCAGAGCCGTGGTCGACCAGTGGGAGCGCAGTAAAGCCCGGACGTCTCTGCTGCAAGACCGGGAGCAGCGGCGAGGAAGGCGACCTCGCGTGCCGCATCCCATTCCCGTCCTCGCTCGCGCAGGCTGCCCTATCGTGCTCAGCCGCATACGTGGCCGAGTCGAGCGGCAGCACCGTGCGCAAAAACGTGTTGGGCACGCGGGCTGGCGCAGTACAGCAAAAGCAGCCATGCGCTCTGCATATCACGCAGCTCCTGCAGTTCTCGCAGCAGGCAGCGCTTTCCCTCCAGTCTAGCAACAAGAGTGCGTTGCACGAAATCCGCCTGCCCGATCGGCACGCCCAAAGCAACGAAGCCGCGAGTCGCCGGTTCGCTGTCATTTCCGCACCAGACTCCGGGTCCCAACTCCTCGGAATTAGAACACCGCCGTGAGCACCATCACCTTCCAGAAAAAGCAGCCAAGCTTCCGTGGCTGGCTGGTGGTAAGAAGCCGCCCGGGGGGCCAGAGCCGCCTGCCGCTGCGGCCCTGATGCGGGACTCGCGCGTAGTCCGTATGCAACCGCGGCTGGAACACCAACTAGCAAAGTCCGTGCGGAGCAAAGCTCCTGGAGCGGGCGTGGTGCAAGGTTGCCCGGGCAGCTGGCTGCACCAACAAAGGCTCGTCAATACCACCGCACCGGGTGTCGCGCCTGACGATCGCCGGCGCGCCGGCGCAAGCACGCCACCTACCCCGAGCTCGCTGCAGGAGGCGCGCAGGCCCTGTGCGTGCTCGGCTGCGAGGTGGGTGGGCGGTGGAACACCGACGCAGTACGGCTGGTCAGGCGCCTTGTCGCGATTTGTCGCCCTGCGTGTGCACAGCTCCGTCACCAGGGGCCCGCCGCTGCACGGCCATCGCTGCGGCCCGCGCCCACCGGACCCGATCCTGGGCGCGGAGCAGTGCCACTACTTGACGATCGAGGCGCCCGCCGAACTCCAGGCCGAACATTCGTTCGCAATCGGCGCGCGGAAGCTACGCCCTACTAAAAACAATCGGATATAGGGGACGCAACGCCGTCCGTGAAAGAAAATGGCGAGCATCATGGGGCAGGGAGACGACGTGGAGCTCGGCGTCACGGGCATCTGCCAGTAAGTCACCCACACGCGGCACCGTGCCGTTGCATTCTCGCTGTTGATGCCATCATGGGGGGCAGGGTTCCCACAACTGGAACAAATGCCTGTAAACATACTGTCTGGACGACGTGGCTTACGTGGCGCACCTCGCCGAGCAGACAACGGCATACGCCTGGAAGTGCATGGCGCAGATTGCTGACACACCCTCAGTGGCGGAGCGGGAGGGGGTGGAAGCCTGCAAACTGAACCATCAGTGCCGGACGGCCGCGGTGGAGGCGGTGGCAGCGGTACAACGACACGATTTGGGGAAGGGGCACAAGGCGGGTTCCAACACGAACCTGAGGTACACCGATCCCGGCGAAACGTCCTTCGCTTATCAGGGAGTTTATTTTGTCAATGAATGCGTCAAGCGACATATCAGAATATCTTGTGAAATGTGTTCGGCCATACAGACCTGGATTCACTGAAAAAACCGCATCACCAACAGCTTGTAACTGCGGTGGTTCACTGGCAGCGCGGTGACGGGCATTATCATTACACTCATGCGCACGTCGTGTGGATGGACGGAAGCACGCAGTGCACACAGTGAAACGGCAATTCTGACTGCAATGGAAATAGTGCTGGGTATTCTTGTATTGCAAATTCGAATTAGGCTGGGGGTTCGTGCTACTCTCACGCGTGTCCGCGTGCAGCTGCTCTGGGTTGCCTCAAATCATCGTCCAGTGACCAGAAGTGCGTGATGAATTGGCTGCTGATGCTGATGGATCAATTCGTGTTTCCGTGAAAGCAAAGGTCGCCCAAGCGTTTTTTTTCGTGCACCCTTTTTCCGACCAGTACACGCACGGTCCTTGTGCGCCAAGCATGTTTGGACTGTTCGAGAATGGTAAGGAGCCGTGCATGTTGCTTGTAATACATCGATGTTTGCGGTTTTACAATCGTCTGCACCGAACAACAAGTTGGCGGCAGGTTTGGTACCGAA
>CAJNDV010031746.1:1437-17447 GCA_905221635.1 Symbiodinium sp. CCMP2456
CTACTACTACTACTACTACTATGGAGATGGGCGATGTTGTCACGGCAATGAAAGCTTGCACCTGGTCTTGCCGCTTCCATTGTGAAAGCCTAGACTCTAGAACCCTCAAACCCTGAACCCTAGACCCCGAAACCCCTAAACCCTAAACCGTCCTGAACCCCTAAACCCTTGAACCCTTAAACCCTGAAGCTTAAACCCTAGAAGCTGCAAGTTGTCTTGCCAGGTCAGGGAGGAGGAAGCCAAGGACTTTGTGGCGGAGCAGAAGGAGCGGTCCAGGGTTCAGGATTTGGGGGCTTTACCCCTAAACCCTAAACCTGAACCCTAAAACCTAAACCCTAAAACCTAAACCCTAAAGCCTAAACCCTAAAGCCTAAACCCTAACCTAAACCCTAAACCCTAATCATTGGGCTCAGAGGCTTTTTGAAGCTGCAGTCTTTCGGGGTTTGGTACTGAGGGGGGCTTTGAAGAGCGGTCCAAAAAAAGCCCTGTGGGTATTGTGAAACAGACCTCGGTGCTGAAAACCAACAACCTGGTAACCCCAACCGTCCAGACCTGTAGGGTTTAGGGTTTAGAAACCCAAAACCCTAAACCCTGGACCCTAAACCCTGAACCCTAAACCCTTCAAGCCCCAAGACCCCAGAGCGCTCCACAGCGACCATCCAGACGCCTCGAGCCCCTAAACCCTCAAGCCCTCCACGGAAAAAACCGTTGCTGACAGGATTACGCGGATTCCCTGGATGCCCTCGATCGGGCGATTGAGGCTCTGGACAAGCAGGTGGGGCGAGACCCTATAGAGCCCTGAGCTCCGAAAGCCCTACACCCAAAAGAGCGTAAACGCTTGAAAGTCTTAGAACCTCCAAAAGTTAAACCCTAAACCCTAAACCCTAACCTAAACCCTAAACCAAAACCTCTGAGAAGCGCCTGAATAGATCTGAGCTCCTTTCCAGCGGAAGAACCGAACGCCCTGAGCCACAGACCTTCAGCTCCAGACGCCGAGCATCAAAACTTGAAGCCCAAATCCGTAGCAGCCTCACGCCAAACCCCAAGCCCTGTATAAAACCGTAAAGCCTTAGCCCCAAAACCCAAAAAACACCCTAGAGTTTAAGTCCCAAGCCCCAAAGCTTCAAGGGTTTAGGTTCAGGGCTACATCTAAAACCCCAAATTTCCTTGAACGGCAAAGCCCGAAAGGCCCTCCACAAGAGAATGCCGAACACATCCCAAACGCCCTGAAATAGCATTGCCTGACTCAGAACTCAACAAACAGGGTCCCCAAAAGCATAGACAGCCCCAAGGAACCCGTTTCAGACCGTTCCAAAACCCTGATACAACTTTCATACACCCTTCTGATTTAAAGAAAATCTTTGCCTAAGGATTCTGAATCCCAGACCCTTGATCCTAAACCCTAAACCCTAAACCCTAAACCCTAAACCCCAAGCATTGACCGCAGGACTACAGCCGACCGCAGGCCGGTGAGGCGCGCCACCTGCGCCGCTTTGGTGTGTTGTTTTGCGCGTAAGGGTTCCGTTTAGGGTTTAGGGTTTAGGGTTTAGGGTTCCGTTTTATAAGGGTTCTGTGGGGTTTTGCGAGGGGTTCATAGGGGAATTGCCGGGTTTAAACAATCTTTACGGAGTTTATGAGATTTTTATGGTTTTTCCGCAGGGTGTGCAGGGCTTGATGGGGCGTTCTAGGGTCTTAAGTGTTAAAGGTCGTAAGGATTCTACAGGGTGTGGGGTTTAGGCTGGATGGCTTTGGGCTTTCTTTTGGAAACGAGTTCCGGGCTCAGGCTTCCGGGTGTGGGGGTTCAGGGTTATAACGTTTCGGCGCAGGGTTTTAGGATTTTACAGAAGCCATACCCCAAAAAACCCTGCTCAATGATTCAGATTCAGACCTCCGTATTAGCAGTTCAGGGAATGTTGCTGCACCGCCAGGCTTTTGCCCAGTTTGCTGCTTCCCTCGGCGCTTCGCGGGGTGCGCAGGCCAGGGTGCAAGACTTATGTCCGACATGCTTCAGCTATTAAGGTATAACTATAAGGGGATTGTATGGGGTATGAGGGTGCTATAAGGGTGCTACCAGTCTTGTCTGGGAGCTCATGAGCTTGGCTTAGCTAATAAAATATTTGAGACCACCTTGATGTGTCGAAGAGACAAGCTGACCCGACTCCAGGACATTCAAAAGCTGGTCCGGGCCCCCAGTGCGGGTTTCATCGGCGAGCTCCGCCGGTGGTCTTGGTTTTAAGTCTCGGGATTTTGAGCAAGAGCCTCGCAGTTTGGGTTGTGCCCCTCTTCTTGCCGAGGCAACTGGGGCAGCCCCGAAGGCCAAGGCTTACGTGGCTCGGCGGGGAATGGAAGAGAGAGTGGAGTCCACAGAGCAGACACTCAAACTAAACGTCGAGCTGGATGTTAGGACCATCGGTGGTGCTGGTGGCGGCGTCGCGGTTGTGGTGGCGGTGACGGCGTCGTCGTGGTGGTTGGGGCTGTCTCGTCGTCGTCGTAGTAGTAGAGAAAAATCCTGCGTCGATCTCTTCCTCTGCCCCCTGATCTTAATGTGTGGGGAAGCGCAGCACAGGTCCTGACAAACATATATACACGCTCAGTTAGGTCATGCAGGGTGTTTCTAGTTGTCGTCGTCGTGGGGCAGTAGTGGCAGGAATGGTAGTGGTGATAGTCGTGGTAGTAGTGGTAGAATGTGGCAGAAGTAGTGGTAGTTGTTGGTAGCAGTTGTGGTAGGTAGGTAAGTAGGTGGGTGGGTGGGTAGGTAGGTGGGTGCGCGACAGGTAGTTAAGTAGGTAGGGGGTATCGGTAGGTGGGTGGGTGGGTGGGTAGGTAGGTAGTGGGTACGTAGTAGCAAACTGTCAGGAGAAGGAGTTGTAGTGGTAGTTGTCGCCATCGGGGCAGCATGAGGAGGAGGAGCAGCGGCACAGCAACAGATAGAGTGGCAGTGGCAAAAGTGTCAGCAGCCCCAAGGATTTCCAGTCGGGCAACATTACGACGATGCTCAAAGCGCTGAAGACGAAGTTCTACGAGGCCTGACCCGGAAGCCACCACAGGCCGCTCACCCTACGACATCCGAAATTCTGTGCGTTATATCGCCATGAGCCACATGTTTCATAGTCAAACTATAGTTGTATAGTGTTCAGTTTTAGTAGCATAGGCATAGTAGATAGTAGGTAGTACATCGTATATAGGACATGGAACCCACAGCCACGGCAGACCTCACGTACAAAGCTTGGATCTTGATTCAGGAGAAGGTAGCTCTGGAGAAGGCTGAGACGTTGCTGGACCGCAAGCAGGGAGGTTGAACGCGCAGGTCCTTGAACCAACCTCGCGTAGCTTTCCGTTTGCAAGAGTTTGGATGCATATTCTATAGAACCTTGACCTCTATATACTGTATACTATATATACAGTATATAGTAACATATAGTATATATACATATACATATATATATATATACATACACATTTGATATACTATATATATATATATATATACTATATATACTGTATATAGGATATATGCTAGATACTCGGCATGCTCGGTGGATCGTTTTGCCAGAGGGCTTCATGTCATTTCTGCTGTCTAAACCTTTCCTGATGAATCTTCCGGCAGGTGAAGTCTATGCGTCCATTCTGACAGTAACAGTTAGCTCCGACTTGTTCCTGTTACAAGAGTCCCAAATCGCTTGTTGTAGAATGCCATACCCCAAAACCCCAGAAGTAGCATTCTCCATCCCGACCGTGCAAAACCAAGCCCGACTACTACACGACAAGCCCTCAAGCCTCGATATCCAAAACTCTGCGCGCGACTCTGGCCCTAAACCCCTAAAGCCTTAAACCCATAAACCCCTAAACCCATGAGCCCCTAAAGCCCTAAACAAAAACTGCAGCGAGGTCCAAGGCCCACAGCCATGAGCTGATGGTCCAAAGCCTCAAGAGCCAGGCGGACGCCGAGAAGCAGGCTTGGCAGAGCGCCACGGAGTGGCATGGGAGCTTCCAATTATGATTTCGTTCTATGAGTCCATTAACGCGGTCGGTTATGGGGTTCTAATCCTAAATAACTTCGTTACGCTGGAAGGATCAGTCCCGGAAAGCGACGCTGAAGAGCAAGAAGCTGGCTCTGAAGGCGTCGCTGGAGGCGGGCGGTCTCTGGGTTCTCTTAGGCTTCAGCGCACCATGTCATGTACAATTTATTAAATTTAGTACTCTTTCTCTCTCTCTCTCTCGCTGTCTCTCTCTCTCTCTCTCACGCAATAGAGGCAAGTATATATACATATACCAAGTACATCGGAGCTTTGAAGAATCTGCCTGTTCGCCTGGCTGCCCGTCTTGTAAGAATGCAACTGCACCTACTGGCAAGCGCGAAGATGATGGTGGTGATTGTTAGTGTGCACCGTCGGACAATGAAAGCAATTGGCGATGGTTAATGTAGGGGCCGTGATAGTTAGAACAGGGTTTTTTGGGGTATATTCTACTATAAGTATAATGAGGAACTCCCAAAGTAGTATTGGAAACTCTTCAGGCCCTCCTAAACCCTGAGCCCTAAACTTTAGAGGACCCTTCAGAACCCAAAACCAACCCGTCGTGCTCCCACCGATGAACCGATACAGGGCCTCCTTATACCAGACGAAAGCCTGTTTGTATCTCAAGGAAGCCTGCCGGAGCGGAAGTGGGTTGCACAGGTTCCAGTGAATCCGAAACCTCAGAATTCTAAACCCTCAAGACTCAAAAAACAACCCTAAACCCCAAAACCCTAAACCCTGAACCCAAAACCCTTCGACCCTTCAACCCTACAACCCTAAACCCTTAGACCCTGGATCCCGAACCCTCGAAGCTCTGAAGTCGTAAACCCTCAAACCCCAAAACCCTCAATGAAACCTTAAACTTGAAAACCTGGAAGCCTAAACCTGTATACCTGTATACCCCAAAACCCAAAAATTGCTCTGCCGCCCCACGGAAGTCGCCTGAACCCCGAGCTCCCGATGCAAGTTGAACTGTTGGGTTCTGGCGGTTTAGGTTTAGGGTTTAGGGTTTAGGGTTTAGGGTTTAGGGTTTAGGGGGGCTCTTCCCTGCGTCCGCCGCGACCCCTCTGCGGTGCGTCTGCAGGACGAGAAGAACACGGCCACCTCCTCGAAGGCCGAAGGGGGGCGGGGGGCTCCAGGAGGCTTCGAGGCCTCGGTTCTTCAGTCCTTGTCCCCTCTCAGCCCTACTTGGAGGATCATGGGACTTAGTAAGTAAGGCTATAAGTACCCTAATTGGGGTTAGAATTATAGCTACCTTATTCATAACCCTAGTTACTAAGTCCCATGATCCTCCAAGTACAGGCCCTTACTGAGGCCTGCACTTTACATCTCCCCCACCCGGGCCCTCCGGACCTGGGACCGCTTGTGTCCAGGACGCCGACACCAAGTATCTCGACGCACCGGCCCCGGCCGGCTCTCTCCTTGAACGGAAATCTTTAAAAAGACCCCAGGGAAACTGGCTGAGAAGACCCCCCTTTTAGGTTCTGAAGCTGCTTTGGTGTTGGGGAGGGCAAGGGAGAGGGTTGTCGTCAGTTGCCTCAGCCCCTTGGGGGTGTGCTTGTGCATGCGGACTTGGTGTAGGCCAGGATCATCACACTTCAAAAAATCTTCGAACCGCAAACGCGCACGTCCACACTACATGCTCAGACTAGGGTTCCTGCAAATGGTTCTTGGAAGGATTATACAAGGTACTACACGGGTTACTAGAAGGGTTACTGTAAGGGTTGCTATAAGGGCTGCTATAATAATGGTTGTTATAAGACTCTACGGGTTAGCCCTACACTTGCTCTAAAGCTCAAATTAAACTCCAAACCCGATCCCTGAAACCCTGAACCCTACTATAAGGTTTCTTCAAGGGATCCTATAGTAGAAGCCCAAAAGTTGGAAGCGCACTATTTGTCCGTAGTCCGGTTTCCAACTTTCAAGGTTTACTATACTACTATAGAGCCCTTGTAGAACCTTCACCCCAAACCCAAAACCCAAAACCTAAACCCTAAGCCTTACCGAACCTAACAGAGTCTCTTTAAGGGCTCATATGACAAGCCGCAGGGAAGCCCAAGCCTCGGGAGCGTCTGCCGAGGACGTGACCTCGACCTGCCGCCAAAAGGCGACAGCCGACGGGGGGGTGTTTGGGGAAATTGAAAGAATTAATTAATATAGGTGCCTGAATAATTACCTATACTATTTTGGGGAAGTTAAAGAATTAATTAATATAGGTGCCTGACTAGTTACCTATACTATTTTGGGGAGATTGAAAGAATTAATTCATGAATTAATGAAGAGAATATGAGTGAATGAATGAAGAGCATGGTTAGTAATTAGCAATCGTAACGACAATATGGACAATACTAGTTATTGTTATTATTGTTGTTATTGTTAATATTACTGTTATGACCATGATTGTTAATTCTACTATTGTTATGGTTTCGATTATTGTTATTATTGTTAGTAGTGTTATTACAGTTATTAGTTTTGTTGTCAGTATTATATTATTAATATCAATTGCACTTTTGTTGTGATCATTATTGCTGTTATTCACATTGATGTATGTATGTATGTATGTATGTATGTATGTATGTATGTATGTATGCATGTATGTATGTATGTATGTATCAATCAATCAATCAATCAATCAATCAATCAATCAATCAGTCTATCTATCTATCTATCTATCTATCTATCGATCTATCTATCTATTTATTTATTTAATTATCTATCTATCTGTCTATCTATCTGTCTATCTACCTACCTACCTACCTACCTATCTATCTATCTATCTATCTGTCTATCTATCCATCCATCCATCTATCTATCTATCTATCTGTCTGTCTATCTATCTATCTATCTATCTATCTATCTATCTCATGGTTGGGTTGAGAGGGTTCCTGTGAAAGGGTTCGGAAAGCGTTATCATGAGGGCTAGTATAAGAGTTTCTAGGGCTCCCCTGTCAAAGGGTTTCCATACGGGCTATTATAAAAGGGTTTGGGGTTCAGGGTTCCGGGATGGGGCTTTGAGGCTGCGGCTTTAGGGATCAGAACTTTAAGAGGAACCCTAAATCCTAAACCCTAAACCCTAAACCCTAAACCCTAAACCCTAAACCCTAAATCCTAAATCCTAAACCCCTATGGCCCCTATTTGTGTTGGATGGTTTCAGGTTCCGGACTTCACGGTGCAAGCCGGATTGTTTGGACGGGGCGTGCCTACTATAGGGGTTGGGTTTTTTTCGTGATAGTATGCTTTTTCGTTCTTAGTACAACTATAGTATAATCTCCGCCAGACTTTTTTGGCGGGGTTCTGATTCTATTCCAAGCATTTAGGCACCCGCCCGCCCTTTCCAAACCCTCTAGTACAACACTTTCTGCCACGTGATAACCCGAAACTTAAATCCTGCAAACATGGGAGCTGCGAGGCCGCCGACTTCGAGTCCAATCAGAAGATCCGCAGCGAGGAGCTGCAGGTGTCTTTGATTTGGATGGGATGAGGGGGCGGGTTAGGCCTAGGGTTCAGCTTTTGTAAATTTTACCTTCCAGAGCTTGACGAATCAGCGAGTCTCCAGCCGAAGTCCGAGATCAGACCCCCCCGGGGCGGTTGAGAAGGACTAAGCCGACTAAGCACTTTGATTGGATGCCTGGTCAGGCTGTGCAGAAGGCCGTGACTGTCGTGTGCGGTGCTGAGCATCGCGGGTCTTTTTGCGCAAACTCCAGCCTTGAGGTCTCGGTTTATCTGAAGCCCAGAAGACCGACCTTCCTAAGCCGTCTACTTGGAAGGTCATGGGACTTAGTAAGTAAGGTTATAAGTACCCTAATTGGGGTTATGATTATAGTTACCTTACTTATAACCCTAATTACTAAGTCCCATGATCCTCCAAGTATGCCGGTCTGTGCGGCAAGGTCCCAGAAGTTGTCCTTGCTGGAGGTGAAGTGGAGGAGCCTCCTCCAGGCTCAAAAGTGTCGCTGAATCTGAGGTGTTTTTGTTGATATAGGGGCCTTTAGAATTACCTATATTATTTTGGGGGTTCCTTATTGTAATTATAGTATAATGGGCCCCAAAGCCCTATTCTAATTACTGGCGTCCAAGACCACGAAGACATCGACCGACACCACCACCGCCGCCACGGGAACGAGGAAGGACATTGACGACGACAAGGACGAGGAGGAGGAGGAGGCCGAGGAGGCGGAGGAGGAGGCGGAGGAGGAGGAGGGGGAGGGCTTAGTCGCACATCACAAACACCTCAACCTCCTCTTGCTGCCTGCAGCCGCGACTGTTGGCGCTCCAACAATCGGAACAGACACGGCAGCAATACTATCAATGTCAAGTATTGCCAGCAGCAGCAACATCTGCCAGCTTGCCAGGTGAAGCGAAAGCAGGCCGGTGTGTTGTTCACGCCGTTTTTGCATTTCTTGGTTGAGTACTACGGAAGGCAATGGGCTTCACGTTTGCTAGAGACTCTGGAAGTTGTTGGACGTGTTGTGCAGACGGGACACTTGCGAAGGGCAGTGTGCCCAAGCCCGTTTACCGAACTTTACATCACCGCAGCAGGGTCCGGCATATGTATACGCAGTTACAATTAGTTATCATGACTTACTTACTACTGCTACTTTGGCTGCGGCTATGCATTACCGTTGTTCTTGCTATTCCTCCGGACCACGGCTTAAATCCTAAACCCTAAACCCTAAACCCTAAAACCTTGTCATGGCCTTCATCGCAAGCCATCTCCTGCAAGCAAGCGGGCACGGATCTGCCAGGGCTCCTCCTTGGCCGCGCTCCGCCGCCCCGGCACCGACCTGGTAAAGGTGGGTATCATTGGGATCATGGGACCTAGTAAGTAAGGTTTATAAGTACCCTAATTGGGGTTATAATTATAGTTACCTTATTTGTAACCCTAGTTACTAAGTCCCATGATCCTCCAAGTATCATTGGGGATTGAGTTCAGGGTTCAGGGTTTATGGCGACGTAGTAGTGCCACTGTACGCGTCGTCCATATCGAGCTTTGCCCGTTTTGGATTCTGGTATTTGGGTATGTGAATATTATATTTTGTGTGCTATTGGGGTGGTGGTTTCGGGATTACTCAGAATGGGCAAGCATATGGCTGACTTAAACACCCTACAGTGTGGCCCTACAGCCCCAAAACCCCACACCCTAAAACCTCAAGAAAACCGCTGACCTCAGGCCCACAGCCTAGACCCCTAGACCCTGAACCGAAAAAAGTCCCTCAGGCCCTAAGACCCCTAAGACAGCCTTGACATGGGGCTTTCACGAAAATAGGGGTCTCTAATATAGTACCCTAAACAATGGGGTCCTTATATTATTATAAGGATCCCAAAGTAAGGTATCCCTTTATTTTCAGAAACTCCCTAACCCGAAACCCTAAGCCCCCACATAAATAGTGGGGTCCTTATAAGGATTCCCAGAATAAGGTACCCCTTATTTTCAGAAACTCCCTAAACCCGAAACCCTAAACCCTAAACCCAAAACCCTAAACCCAAAACCCTAAACCCTAAACCCTAAACCCGAAGCCCCCGCCTCAGGCGAAGGTGGTGCCCTTCCTCGCGAAGGAGGCCCAGCGCCTCCACAGCGCGGCGCGGCGCCCGGGTGCTCCGGGGTCTCTAAGTGCAGCTTAGATCGCAATGTAGGGTTTCGGGTTTAGGGTTTGGGGTTTCGGGTTTCGGGTTTAGGGTTTCGGGTTTAGGGTTCAGGGTTTCGGGTTTAGGGTTAGGGGTTTAGGTTTTTTAGTATAGCCTAAATGTAACCACACAACAACAGCATAGAATGGGAAAGAAGGTAGGGTTGGACAAGATAAGATATGAGAATATATGAGAAGATAGCAGAGGTTCATATAAGATACTGCAAGACGATAGAAGCCAATGTCGGATGGGACAAGCAAAACGGGATATTAAAGTATTTTGTAATGTCATGATCCTATAAGATAAAGTCACATGATATCAGATACACTAGTGTAGGAACTTCTAAGATAATAAAAGATGTTGCAACAGGGAACAACAGTCTAAGATACCATAAGATAGCCAAGGATAACACGATATAATGCGATGTCACATCGCATACTCGGGTAGAATTCCGTGAGCTCCACCACACTAGATTGGCCAATGCTCGGGAGCCGCAAAGGTTCAAACTAGAGTACTATAAGATAAGTATGCTATATTGTTATCCATTACATTGAGCTGTATACTAAGATCATACTAAATCGTGTTATATGAAAAATACTACATTGAACTAGACTCAGATGATACTACATCATATGGTATGAAAAATCTAAACCCTAAACCCTAAACCCTAAACCCTAAACCCTAAACCCTAAACCCTAAACCCTACCACGGTGCCCTTAAGAGCCCTGGGCCGGGAAGCGGCAAACGTCGGGTTTTGTGCGACGACGTGGAGCCATAGCTACGTAGGTAGGTTATCCCCTAAACCCTAAACCCTAAACCCTAAGTCAGGGTCCCTGTTGGGATTCTCTTTTGTAGGGTGCCGTACTATTTTTGGGCAGCTACAAGGGACCCGAATTTGAGTACACGTGCAGCCATTGCAGAGGCAGGAGAACGTGAGAAGTGTTGGTGTTGGAAAATCGGTAGAGCTGTTGGAGAACACCGTAAACGCCAGTGTCAATCAGCTTTTCGTCGGAAAGGCACACCACCCTCCCGAAGCCTCGCCAAAGCTATACATCCTCTGCGGAGAGGCCCTTCTCAACTTGGTCCAGCCTGCAGAGAGCGGATCCCTCGACGGGGTGAAGCAGGGCGCCCAGCCAGCCCAGATGAGAGCTTCAGGGTTTGGAGTTGAGGGTTTCGCGGCGTAGAGTTGTCTGGGCTGAAGAAGTGAAAATTTAAAGGTTGTCAGGACTTACATCCGCCGGGGGCGATGCTGACATGATGGCTGTGACGAGTGCTCTGCTATGGCAGTTCAGACGGCAGCTCATCCCCAATGATACTTGGAGGATCATGGGACTTAGTAACTAGGGTTATAAATAAGGTAACTATAAGTATAACCCCAATTAGGGTACTTATAACCTTACTTACTAAGTCCCATGATCCTCCAAGTATCAATTTTTGCTTCAAGTGGTTGGCACACCAAGTTTGCCCGCAGCCTACCAGAGCTTGACCAATTTCAAGCCTCAAGGCAGCCTTATAGGGGCTTTTATAATTGCTTACGTTATTTTGGGGGTTCCTGATTATAAATATAGTATAATGGGTCCCGAGACCTTATTGTAATTATTAAGGCCCCTACATTATCCCAGCTCGAACTTCCGTGCAGCCGGAGCAGAAGGTCACATCTCACTCAGATTCGAAGCTAGACAGGCAGGCCTCAAAAATCTGAATCTTCAAGACCGCACTGCAGATTTGAATCCGCAACTATGGGGGCCTAAATAATTACCAAACTAAAAAAAAGGGTCCATGGCATAATATGCCCCCAAAACCCTATTCTAATCATTAAGGCACCTTTTTGCGCCTCAAACGCCTGCCACCCTTCAGGGACATGGTTGAGGGCATGATCACGAAGCTGTCCAAGGAGGCGAGGTCTGCACACCGAAGCCGCGGGAAATAGCCATTGTTTGGCCCGAGAGTTTGAACCAACCCTGAACCCCTGATCCCCTAAAGCCTAACCCCTAAACACCTAAACATCTAACCCCTAAGCCCTAAACACCTAACCCCTAAACCCTAAACACCTACACCCTAAACACCTAATCCCCAAAACCCGAACCCTAAACCCCTAACCCCTAAACTGAACTCACAGCTCCACCTTCGGCTGTTTTGGACCTTTAGCCCTCAACACTTGAACCAAAGGAGATGGAGACTCCAAAGGCCTAAGGATTATATTGCTCAGGGTTTAGGGTTTGGGGTTTAGGGTTTAGGGTTTAGGGTTTAGGGTTTAGGGTTTATATTATCGAAGCCGCAATGATTACCAATAGTATTCTTCGGGCTCCTTATTATAATCAGTATATAGTATACCCCCAAACCCTATTCTAATAATTTTATTAAGGCCCCTAGATTACTTTAAAAATATATGCATATCCGCATTCTAGTATCAGGGATGCTCCTTGATGAAGGGTATTCTTAGTCTTAGAGGTTCTTGTGCTTTTTAAACGACAAGGCGGGATCCTCCTCATTGTGACTTGGGGCATCTTCCCGAAGCCCCAGACACCTAAAATCTTAAACCCGAAACCCTAAATCCCAAGCCCTAAACCCTAAACCCTAATATAGAAGCCGAGATAAGTACCTGTACTATTTTAGGGGGGTTCCTGAAGATAATAACACCATAAAGGAGCCCTAAACCCTATTCTAATTTCTAAGGGCTTTAGGAGGGACCCTTAATAGGGACCCTTGTAGGTTATTGGGGTTAATATGGAGACTACCTGGCTATATAAGGGCTATATAAGGATTATACAATGGTTATTTAAGGTAATGGGATTAGGGGTCCCTATTCGGGGTCCCTCCTAAAGTCCTCAGATAATTATGGAGAGGCCTAAACCCTAAACCCTAAACCCTAAACCCTAAACCCTTACATGAGTCTTTTCGGGTCTCTGGGGAGGTCGCGACCGACTCCGAGCAGCAGACCTGGTGTACCTCAGAGCTCAAGTCCAACGAGAAGACGCGGAGGTCTCCTTTAAGGGCTCCTTTAAGGGCTCCTTTAAGGGTTCCTTTGAGGGTTCCTTCAAGGGCTCGTTTAAGGGTTCCTTTAAGAGATCCTCTGAGGGCTCTCTAAAGGGTTCCTTTAAGGGATCCTTTGAGGAATTTTCCAAGCAACCGTGGGGCCTACGGCTCATTTAAAGGTCAGGGCTTTACGATTTACGGGTTCTTTTGGGTTGGGGTGTAGGTGGGTGGGTGGTTTGCTTCGAAAGCACATAAAGAGGCGCACAATTACGATCGTGCCTGAGAAGCCTTGCTCTACAATGATGGGGGTTGCGGGAGGATGGGTTCTGGTGTAGACAAGTGTGAAAGGGCTGCGCAGTGCAAAGAACTGGTTGAAGAAACTGCTAGGATGCTGGCAGGTACAAGTAGCAAGCACACGATAGCCAAACCGAAACCCAAAACACCTAAAGCCTCTTGTTTTCCAACAGCTCTAGCTCCCGCGCTATCTTGAGTCTTAAGCAACTCCCCAGGTATATACGGTATTCTCAAGTTTAGCATAATGTGCTCAGCTGCTAAATAATCAGGCCCATATTGCACCATTACCTTGTTGGGTTAAGGGTTTAGGCTTCTTTCTTCATGGGCTTTGGCGGGTCATGCCAGAAGACACCTTCCGTTCTATCGGCATCGGATCCTGGACAGATGGTCATATGGTCAGTACTGGTTGAACGAACAGGAAGAGAGCACGACATGTATACACAAGTTTATACACAGCTGTACAGGAAAGTAACATGTATGTATACAGTATGTTCACAAGCGATTTTACTTGCTTGCCTGCTTAGCTACTTGTGTGTTTCTTGTTTCAAAGTCTCCGTTCGTGGGAAGCGCGCCGCAAAAGAACAGCTCCTCACGCCCGGCCTGTTGGTGCAGTGCGAAGACGATCCTGGTCGACGAGCTGAATGCCGACATCGACCGGCTGCCTGTCTTGGGGCGATGGGTTCAGGCTTTGCCTTGGGATCTTAGATCTTCCTGGGGCTTGGGCTCTTCTCGGTTCATGTTCAGGAACTTAAGTTTAAGTTACCATAATAGGGATCTATAGCAAACAATAGGGTTTCGTTATTCTGGTAACTTAAATTAAATCCCTTAACAAGAACCCAGTCTTCCCTCAGCACTCTTGGGAGTTCGAGCTGTGCATGGAAATCGTGTCTGCTTGAACCAGCATTCGCGACTGCTCAGAGCCGTGTTGCTGTTCTGATGACGGCAGTCTTTATACGGTGGTTGCAAGGATTGCGGTGATGATGGTATGAACCCTACTTTCTCAAGGCTGCAGGCCAGCTTGCTGCAGCTTCGAAGGAAGGGCGCTGCAACCCAGAAGCCGCAATCCGCGCTGCCCGCACCCTCACGCCCCTCACCGCTGCAGCCCATTTCGACCAAGCTCCACATCCACAGCCCCAAAGCCCATACCCCCGCACTTTGCAGCTGACGGGTTGGAAGCAAACCCTAAACCCCCAAAGCCCACCGAAAACCCTTCACAACCTTAACGCCTAAAGCCCTAAGAAACACCAAAACCCCCAAAAAACCTCCAAACCCCAAGATAGCCGCAGAAAATCTGGGAACCCTCTCAACAAACCCTAAAACCCCACCGACAAGCACCCTAAACCCTAAACTCTAAAAAACCCTAAGCCCTAAAACCCTAAACCCTAAACCCTAAACCCTAAACCCTAAACCCTGCTAACCTGCCTGCCCCCTGTGGGCTCTCTGACTGTATGCAGTTGGAAAAAGGTGTCAAAAAAAAACCCTAAACCCTAAACCCTAAACCCCTAAAGCATCTGAGGCTCAATGCCTCGCTAATCTCTCTGGGCGAGGAGCGCTCTGCTCCCTTCTGCGGGATTGCCTTTAGGGTAAGAAGATGAGGGTCTAGTATTTTGGCGGTTTCGTCGGGTTTCTCAGGGTTCTGGGTTTCGTGGGGTTAAGGATTTCCGGCTTCGTAGGGTCGTTGGGTTTTGGGCTTCTTAAGGCTGTTTGGGTTCTGGGATTTCTTCGGGTTTCGGGGTTTGGGAGGTTTCTTAGGATTTTGAGATTGTGTGTTCGGGGGCCCGTGTTTTTGGGAATTGATTGGTTCAGAGTCAAGAGCCAGGGGCCAAGGGGATCCGTCGGCTTAATGTAGGGTTCCTTAGTATAATGAGAGGTATAATGGGCCTAGAAACCCTGTTCTAATTATTAAGGCCCCCATATTATGATGTGGTGTATTGCTGGGCTACGTAGGTTTGTGTTTTATGAAATGTCTGCGTCAGGGTTAAGCTTTGGGGGTATATCTTCTAGTGGAGAACCTGCGTGCATATGTACGTATAGATATGCACAAAAATACGGTATTGGACTATTCATACCAAACTTGGCTTGATCTTTTTTTGAAGAGGCTGTATGTGTAGCATCCTACAGTCGCGCACTGCATGGGCATGTCTTGGTGTTGTACTATTCGTTTTTTCACCATGACGGACAGGCTTGTTGTTTATTGCGTTTCTTTGTATGGTCTTCTTACTTTCTTTTCCGAGTCTATGACAAATCCGTAAACGTGATGTTATTGGTGGTGGTGTTGATCGTCGTGGCAGCGCTCCGGAGACCAACGGTTGTTAAACCTCAAGCAGTGGTGCTATTTTTCGGACGCTCAGCTAGAGGACTCCTAACATACCCCCAAACTTAAGAACCCGAAACCCCGCCTAAACCCTGATCTGAACCCTGAACCCTGAACCCTGAACCCTAAAACCCTAAACCCTAAGCCTTACATGCTAGCAAGCTCCTGAACTCCTTGAGCCCAGGACATCGTGACCATGGGCGAGGAGCTCCTGCAGCTGGACAAGGCTTTAAGATGATGTTGCAGAATGTAAGATGGGTTTAGGGTTTAGGGTTTAGGATATAGCATAATACACTTGAATAGAACATTGCCTTATATAACATCGTCTGTATTACATTGTAGGAGTGTTCGGGTTTGTGGGCGTTCAGATGCTGGAACGCAAAAGGCCTCAGGCGAGATTCCTTTAGCCGCAAGTGGACCAAAGTTTTCAAAGTCATGGCAAGTCTTCTACATCGTCCACAAGTTGGCGATGGATGTGCAGGATCGGTGCTGAGGTGTAAAGCAAACTTTAGCCGATAGCACAAACTATCCCAGAAGACTAAATGCGATACTGTTTTGTCTTTACTGTACTATAGTCTTCATATAATAATAATAATAATAATAATAATAATAGTCTTCATGAACTAGCGGCAAGCGGGGTGCCCCGGCGAGCCTGGGCAGAGCAATGGAGTGCAAGTCCAGAGCTCTGCGCAAGCTGCTGGCGCAGCTAAGTGCGCAAGAGGAGAGCTTTAACCATTTCGTCTCGGCGGAGGCCCAAACCCCAAACCCTAAACTCAAAACCTTA
>CAJNDV010031746.1:17545-32814 GCA_905221635.1 Symbiodinium sp. CCMP2456
ACCCTAAACCCTAAACGCTGCACCCTGGAGGCTCTTCCCTTTGAGGCAGAGCTGAAGTCTTGCGCCTCGGAGCTGTCGGCGCATGCGGCGGCGGGTGAGACGCTGGACTTCCGCCGATGCCGGACCACTCTCGCCTCCTACCTGAAACTCGGATGCTATAGTGCTATTGTATATTCTGCTCTGTTCCATTGTTCCATTGTACCATAACCCGTTATAGGACATTTTCTTGTACCTGGAACTCGGAGAATCTCTGTTATGGTACTATGGTTCTGTTTTTCTACAAGGCTTCTTTTGAGAGGCACATCCTCATGAAGCCAGATTCGCCCTCTCCCTTGGTACTCTCGGATTTCTGTGGCCCTTTGAACCTCAGAGCCTAAAGCAGGACCGCCATCTGGCCATCTGAACCTCTAAATGACTCTAAATCGTTTAAGCCACTAATCCCGATCCCCACTCTACTAGGACCCTGCAATTCAAACACCTCATAGTCACAGGCCTCATGCAAATGTCCTCCAAGAAACCTTGAGAGCCTGGTAGAACCATTATAAACCATCCTCCTAGAAGCCCCAAAGCCCTACAGTCGCAAACCTTCATAGATCACGCCTAAATATCCTCAAAGAAACTCTCATATACCCTAAACCCTAAACCCCCTAAACAACCCCAAAACCCTAAACCCTAGGATACGTCCTTCTCGAAACTCTAGGGGCCCTACTTGGAGGATCATGGGACTTAGTAACTAGGGTTATAAGTAAGGTATCTATAATTATAACCCCGATTAGGGTACTTATAACCTTACTTACTAAGTCCCATGACCCTCCAAGTAAACCCTAAACCCTAAACCCTAAAACCCTAAAACCCTAAACCCTAACTTACTAAGTCCCATGACCCTCCAAGTAGGGCAAGCAGAGGAAGGAGCTTCTGCGACGAGCCTTCGCCACGCCCGTGGACGTCAAGAAGCGAGCGCAGGCGCTGCTGCTCCTCATCGACACCTCCGGGAGCCATCCTGAGGCTGCCAGCAGCTCTTTGAGAGGTTTAGGGTTTTAGGGATGAGGCTTTATTTTGGGGTTTTGGGGTTTTAGGGATTAGGGTTTATTTTTGGGGTTTAGGGTTTGGGGTTTTGGGGTTTGAAGTTTAGGGTAGGGTTTTGGGTTTCGGGGTTGGTGCCAGGGGTTTAGGGTTCAGGGTTAGTTAGGGCTGAGGAGCCCGTAACAGTATTGGAGCATTTTCGAACCATTTGGTGTTACGCAGGAAAAGTGGCAGTATCAGTCGTAGTTGTAGTAGCCATATTGATGGCAGTCGTAGTAGTCATGTACTGGCCGTTACAAAAGCAGTAGGATCAGCGTGAAATCGTAAGTAATTACCTTCTCCTTTCTCCCCAATGCCGTGAAGCCGTAACAGCGCGAGGCTGCCTACTTGGTAGCTGAGTCTGGGCTCTTTGTGAAGGCTATGCGTAGCAACCTGGAGTGCGAAGATCAGCCGCAGCAGGGGCTGCTGCTCCTCACAGTGTGCTTGGCAGCCTGTGTGGCGCACCAGGTACCCGAGTCTCAGAGTTTCCACAGTTTCCTGACGCCCCTTGTGGACCTGGCGTGCGACTACGGCTCCTTCAAGCCCTTCCGGCCCCTGCAGATCCACGCCGTGGAGGCTCTGGTCCACCTCTGCTACAGCCGCGCCTCGCGGCAGCTGCTAAGCCGAGAGCTCTGCTCTCCGAAAGTGGAGTCTTTGCTCCGGGCCACCCGATACAGGTTGCAAGACGGTGCACCGGTTCGGCAGCACACCTTCCTGGTCTGCTTGCTCTTAGCTAATCTCTGCGATCTGCCCATGGCCGTGGATCCCGGCATGAGCCCTGCAAGCTTTGGCTACGTGGGCTTCGCTGCGCTTTGGACTCCGGAAGACTTCTTCGTCTCCTTGGCCACAGCTCTGGCGGCTGCAGCACGCGGCGAGCCTTGGCCGCCCGAGTCGGAGTTGATCTGGCCTTGCTGGAAGCTCGTGCACACCGTCGAGCGGCTCTCGCGCCACGGCTACGCAGCGGAGCTGCGACTCTGCGCCACTCCTCTGATGACCGTGGTGGCTCGGACAAGGAGCCAAAAGGCTCCGGAGCACTCGGTGCGCATCGTCCGCCTTGGCTGCGAGGCTCTTCGTGCGATTGCCTCTGCCTGCAACGACAGCGAGGCCTTGCGCCGTGAGGCGAGGTTCACCATCCACTTCGTGGAAGCCTTGAAAGAGCACGCCGAAGAGATGCCGGCCGCCGAAGACTTGCTGGGGTTCTTCTTGGATCACCGAGACCCCCTCCCCTACCTCATGCACGCGGACCTGGTCAGCGCTTAAAATCCCAGCGCGTCCCGGGTCCGACGGACAAAAGGCCGAGGGCTCCGGTGCAGAAGATCTGCGCTGGGAGCCCTCTGGACCTCCCCTAAACCCTAAACCCTAAACCCCTAAACCCTAAACCCTAAACCCGAGAAGCATGGCGGAGTCGTCGTCGCAGGAACAATGGGAGCGGCTTCAAGCGAAAAAAAGAACCGTGATTCGGATTTGGGCTTCCGCCCCTGGAGTTGTTAGGAGGCATCGCCACTTACTGCAAAAGGCATGCCAGTTGCTCAAAGGCCGAGGCTCGAATTTTCGGCTTGTAGAGAATATGCCTAGGACCAGGAGCCTCCTCCTGCCGAGCCATGGCCTTAAAGCCCCAACGCTATACCAAGGTTTTGCAAGCTCACACTCTCTACCACGGAAGTTGAGGGACCCTGTGCCGAGCAGCAGAAGTGGCAGTAAACAAAAGCTTTACTAGCACAAACCGGTCATGAAGAAAACCTTGTCTGCTGTTGTAATTAGCACATCACAGTGTATATACGTACATACATAATATCAGGTGTGTATATTTATATACGCATATATATATATATATACAGACACATACATGCACGTATATATCCACATACGCGTGATCTACATGCCACCGGTGCATTCACTTAAGCTTCCCACCCTTCCGCCTCGGCCATGATGCGCCGCAGCCGCTTCGGGACGGCACTTGCCCTGCTGGGAGGTGCTCCGCCTGTAGGATTGCAAAATCTCGCGTTTGGGAGTTTTTTGGCGTTTAGGTTTCCTGGAATCTTGTAGTTCGCTTTGTAGGGATTAGATAGGTTTCGATATCAAGCTATGTGGGCCAGATGTGTCTTCCAGAAGCCCTGAACTCTAAACCCAACAATCATCGGGCAGATTCTGTCACAGCTTCGCCCCAAGCTCTGTGTTTTCATCGGGCTCTGCATGAAGGCAATGCCCTAAACCCTAAACCTTCCCATCCCCAATGGTAGCTTCAGAACGCGAAAAATCCCTATGTCGACGCGAAGCAGTCGCACCCTCAGTAGCCCTAACTAATCTGTCTAAGTAGACATAGGAAGCACAGTGCGGAAACCGTCCGCAATGTAAAGACCCTCATAAAGCCCTTATTACAAGCTCTGTAAAACGGAAAAACGTTTCTGGGCCAGGTCTCGCTGCCCTGGCCTGGGTTGCGCCCAGCCATGGAGGCTTTGGTTTGTGTTTGGGATCCCTATGATGCACATCTACCCGGAATCTACCCACTCATACCCAAAGAGCCAGCGCAGTACCCCTTAATCAAGGCACGCGGCGCAGAAAAAAACCACCCCGGAAGCAACACCTGACAGTGGAGGGTTGAGGCAAGTGTATAAAATTGTAGCAGGCGCAGTGAAATCGCATGTTTTGACCTACCCCAGTGGTCGTGTAGCACAAGCAAAACGGGTCAATATATCGTGGCCAGTTTGTTGGGCGCACGATGCGGCCTCTGAAGAGGTATCTTGACGTTTGACATCACTATCATGTAGGATTTAACGACTTGTATACCTAAGTAGGGAGTAACTGTCCTGGCGTCCCCATCACATTCGCAGCAACACTATGACAAATTGCCCTAACATAAGTATTACGGCTCCCTAAACCCCAACCCCTGGAGCAGCAATGCGACGATGAGCAGCTGAGCGAGCAAGGTGTTTTTTTCCCAAACGCGTACCTTAATTAAGGAAGATGCCTTAAACCATAATATTAAGGCCCCGATAATTCAAGGTATAATCCGTAGTTAAGGTGTAGTGGGCTCTCTGGGTACATGCCACATGACTGGGCGACTGAGTACTTGGAGGATCATGGGACTTAGCAAGTAAGGTTATAAGTACCCTAAAAGGGGTTATAGCAAAAAGATATCCTATTTTATAACCCTAGTTACTAAGTCCCATGCTCCTCCAAGTAGGGGTTTTCGGGTCCATGTGAGGAGACCTATCCTCGGCCATGGCCTTTTCGATGTTTTTCTCTGGGTTTTGCACCCTCTACTTGGAGCATCATGGGGCTTAGTAACTAGCGTTATGAATAAGGTAACTATAATTATAACCCCAAGTAGGGTACTTATAACCTTACTTACTAAGTCCCATGGTCCTCCAAGTAGCCTACCATACCCTAGACCCTAAACCCTAAAGCCCTAAACCCTGAACCCCTAACTCCAAACTAAACCTTGCACCCTAGGCCCTAAGCCATAAACATCCCGGACCCTACATCCGAGGACAGCCGTCTTCGCTGTATGGGTGAGGGTTGTCAATTAGGGGTTTAGGGTTTAGGGTTTAGGGTTTAGGGTTTAGGGTTTAGGGTAACTTACTGCTGAAATCTGAAAGCTGAGCACCAGGCTCCCTGGGATCAAGCTGTGCTCCCTGTGAGGCTTCGTTTTACTATGTCAAATGCATCAGGGTTCTTGCCCTAAACGCTGCACCCCAAAACAAGAAGCACTCAAAACACACGCCTAAGCCCTAAACCCTAAACCCTAAACCCTAAACCCTAAACCCTAAACCCTAAACCCCTAAACCCTAAACCCTAAACCCTAAACCCCTAAACCCTACACCCTAAACCCTAAACCTGCGCAGGTCCATCCCGTGCCCCGGGCCGCACCGGAGCCTTGGCACAGCTTTAGTGCCCAGAGACTCCAATATCCCTTAATTAAGGAATATACCTAAAATCATATTTGGGATCCTACTATAATTTAAGGTATATTCCTTAATTAAGGGATATTGGAGTCTCTAGGTGGACGCAAGGGGGGGTTTGCCGGGAGGCGCGGGGTGCTTTGGCTGCGTTAGCAGCAGGTTCTACTGGCTATGAGGGTCTCTGGGATTTTCAGGGGTTGGACGTGGGGCTTCTACTAAGGGCTTTTATGCAGAGGGCTAGCAAGGGTTTGGGGGCAGTTTGCGGGGCTGGACTCGTTTTTTGACTTCAGTGTGGTGGCTGGCTCAGGGTCTTGATGGGCTTGGCGGATGCTTTTGAGAAGTCGTCGGGTCAATGAGGGCGTGAAGGGAAACCCCCACCCGAAGATCCACAACTTGTCGAAAATCCTGGAAGGTAGGGTATGCACGTCAGCAAAGCCTTTCCGAGACTTTCGAAACCTTCTGAGGCGTGCAGATTCACTGTAGATACCAAAGCCTAACTAAACCGCAACCCTAAACTCTAAACCCTACATCCCTGAAGCCTAAAGCCCAACGCCTTGAACTCCTCTCCAAGAATCCTTCCTAAACCCTAAACCCTAAACCCTAAACCGTCCTTCCTTCTCCAAACCCCAAAGCCCTGAACCCTCAAGGCCCAGAGCTCGAGCTTTCTTATCCCAAAGCCCTGGACCCCTAAGCTCTCAACCCCGAGCCCCGAAGCCTAAACTCCAAAATCCCCAAACCCACCTTGAACCCCAAACCCTAAAACTCACCCCAAACCCTAAACCCTAAGCCCTAAACCCTAAAACCCTAAAGCCCTAAAACCCTAAACCCTAAACCCAAAACCCACCTAACGTGAACCTGCGGTTTCTTGTCAAAGCCAGGTCGAAGGGCTCTGAACTCGGCCCCTTTCGGTGGCATGTCCGAGCAGGACGCGGTTTTTGATGGGACCTAGGGGCCTAGGGTTTGGGGCTTTGGGTTTGGGGTTTAGGGTTTAGGGTTTAGGGTTTATTTTCTGCTAGGAGGGGGGGGGGCATGGGCTCTAGAGACTTGTTCTGTTCTTTCGTTTTCTGGCGGTGTTCTCTGTGTTTCTTGTTTCTGTTGGTAAACGTATGATATGAGGATCTTAATTGGGCTTACTGGTATAACGTAGGTAACCTGCTTGGCGACCCTACGTACTAAGTTCCGTGATTTGTGAACTGAAGTAGGCCCCTCCTTGGCCAGGAGTACCTGGAATATCTGAAAACATCAGGCGTGGACATGGACGATATGTCCCGGGACTACACCGACAACGTCGGCGGCTTGTTCGATGCTCGGCTGCCCTTGTTGGGAGGGGGTCTCCTGCAGGTAAGAAGCGAACAAAACAACGGGGGAATCCCGACTCTCAGAATGAAAGCCCGAAGTTGCGAATCGAAACCCTAAACCCTAAACCGACAGCAAGGAGGAAAAGAGCCTTCAGAGACAAACCCTAAACCGAGCTTTGGGGCCTGCGACCGTCGCCATCCATCCCCGAAAGCCCCAGGCTTCAAAGGCCTCGTCGACTTCTTGCAGTCTTTCTGTTCTGCTGATTGGGGCAGGAACCCCAAACCCTGCACCCGAAACTTTAGGCCCTAAACCCCGAAACCCGTGAACTGAACCCCTAAACCCTAAACGCTTAACCCTAAACCCCTAAACCCCTAAACTCCTGAACCCCCAAAACCCCGAAACCCGAAACTTTATCCCCCGAGCCCCACGGCCTGGGTCCTCCTCAGGAGGCGTTCCTGCCGAAAGGAGGCCCTGAGCCGATGCTGGAACCAGAAGATCTAGGTTTGAGACTACTAATGACTATTACTACTGTTGATGGACCAAATTCTGCATGACCCAAATATAGTATAGCACCATAAATGTTTTCCAAACAGCGGCGGGAGCTAGGATTAGGGGAAACTTGGAGGATCATGGGACTTAGTAAGTAAGGCTATAAGTACCCTAATTGGGGCTATAGTTCTAGTTACCTTATTTATAGCCCTAGTTATTAAGTCCCATGATCCTCCAAGTAAGCATATACAAACAGATAAGCACATGAAATCCCGAATATAGTGGAATATCATTTGAATCAAGAGACAAGCAAGTGCATAGATAGATAGATAGATAGATAGATAGATAGATAGATGGATAGGTAAATACAACAGCAAGCAAGTAAATAAGCAATATCTCGCTCTTTTCTTTCTGTCCACGTCTGCCTGTCTCTTAATCTCTGCTCTCTTCCCTCTCTCTCTATCTCATCTGTCTAGCAATCTAACTACATAACTGTCTATCCATCTAGCCAGGTATCTACCTATCTATCCATTTGTTTGTCGCTAGCAAAACGTGTGGCAGCACTATTCAGCCGCAAGGAAATCCTGGGAATTTTTGGAGGTTTCGGGGCCTTGGCGCATACCACTGCAAGTACTACAACTGCTACTACTACTACTACTACTACTACTACTACTACTCCTACTGCTACTGCTACTGCTACTGCTACTGCTACTCTGCTACCGCTACTGCTACCACCACCACCGCCACCACCACCAATATTACCTCTATTACCCGTACCAACGATGATAAGCACTGCCAGCAGCATAGTGGTCACACTATTATTTCTCTCAAGGACAGTCAAGGGAGAAGGACATCAGTACCAAAATCAGGTGAAGCAAGGCGCGCCAACAGTCCATACGCGATGCATTTGTCAGCTACAACAGCACTATTCGAAAGAGTTTGTAGCGAGAGCAGGAAAGATTTAGAACAGCAGACGTGAGAATAGCAATGGTCCAAGTTGCCACGAACGCCAAGTTCAAATTCGTCTTCGTCTGCAACTAGTGATGGCAGGAGCAATGGCAAATGTCAGGGACAACAAAGTAATGCTGATTGTAGTGACAACTGACAACCAGACTGAATGTGGCGGCGCGCATGCAGGCGTCACGCCGGAGTACATTGGCGGGATCGTAGGCTGGGGGCTCCTCTTCACCATCCTCACGGCTGTGGCCATCACCCTGTGCCCTGGCCCGAAGCCAAAAGCCCTGAACCTTAAAGCCTTTGCTTCAACTTGGAGGATCATGGGACTTAGTAAGTAAGGTTATAAGTACCCTAATTGGGGTTATATTTATAGTTACCCTATTTATAACCCTAGTTACTAAGTCCCATGATCCTCCAAGAACCATTTCTTAAAAATGAGCACCTGAACTCCAGCAATGTCAAACCCTCCACAACCCGAAGCCGGTGCCTCCAAAGCAACCGAATTCATTCCTCTAGGCTCAAAACTTCGCACGGAACACCTCACAAGGACCCATACCCGCTAAGGCCAGAGCCACCGCGTCTGTAGGACTCATGGAACTGGAAGCAGTTCAAGCACATGTACAGTAATGGGGGTTTCCGAAAATTAGGGCTACCTTATTTAGGGGTCCTTATATTAAGGATCCTATTATTTAGGGTACTATATTAGGGTCCCCTATTTTCAGAAACCCCCTAATGGCGATGGTATAACAGTACCGGCAGTGGTGTGATTATCATGCTTACGGTTGTGGTGATGGTGGAGCTGGTGGCGGAGAGGTAGTGGTGGTGGTGTTACCAGCAGCAGCCGCAGTGGCTAGTATAGGAGCCTAAATAATTACAAATACTATTTTTGGGGTTCCTTATCACAGTTGTAGTATAAAATAACCCCGAAACCCTATTCTAATTATCAAGGCCCCTATATTAGAATCAGGTTCGAGAAGTACGTCCTTGGCAAAGATGTGGAGATCGACTGGACCGGCACCTGAAACTGAATTTCGGAGCAAAGGTGGCTGTTTTTTGGGTTTAGGGTTTAGGGTTTAGGGTTTAGGGTTTTGAGGAGGTTGCGGGATGTGAGCGAGTACCCGAAAACGCACCAAACCCCAATAACCCCTTTCTAGAACCCATAAGTAAACCCCACTGAAACCCTTAATAATGGATCCGTCTTTAGGAGTCCTCAAACCCCTATACCTACACTGTAGTGGCCTGAATAATTAGAATAGGGTTTTGGGGTATAGTATACTATATTCATAATAAGGAACCCCAGAACCCCATAAAACCCTAGTTTTATTAAGGCCCCTACATCATGACTCAGAACCGCTTTTGTCGTACATGCCGCAATCCGAAGTTCCCTCAATGGGTAGTTCTCTACGTTAGGCTCCCTTTTCGGGCTCCTCAAAGGGATCTATAAGGGTTTCTATAAGGGTCCTATAAGGGGTTCTATAGGGTTCTGGGATTCTAAGGGTCCCTTTTGGGGTTCTTTTTATAGGGGTACCGCGTTTCTTTTTTTGGACTACCCAAATTCGGGGAGGCGCAGAAAGCGTTTCGACTGCGGACGCCCAGGCCGATCGAGCAAAGTCGGCCGTATCCTCGCTGGCGAGGACGTTGCTTGACCTGACTTGATATTTGCCAACACTACCTTGGAGCTCCTGTTTTAAACAAAAGTAGAATATACCCTAGCACCCTATTCTAATTATTCAGGACCCTAAACACCAGGTGCACAAGGGAGCAGGGTTTCAGGAGTTTGTATTACATGCAATTTGGGAGAGGTGCGGCTGCACTTTGGGTCACCATCGCCATCACCCGCCTCATCACCGGCATCATTTCCAGAAGCACCCTAAACCCTAAGCCCTAAACCACCATCACTACCAAGAGGACCACCACTGAACCCTCCACACCAAACTTTGGGCCACTTGCTCAGGTTCGTGGCATCAAAGGCGGCGGGCTGAAAACAGCGGGAGGGCTTCCATTGTTTTCCATGGGCTCTAACAGAGCTCGAAAGTCATGGACTTCAGAGTAGAGTGGTTTTTTTTTTGGGAATCGGGAGGAGCCCTTAGGTAAAGCCGCGACTCTGTCAGAGTGCTTTAAAACTTAGTCTAGAGGGCACCTTTTCGCTGGGCTTCCATTGCATATCCTGGCGGCGGCTCATGGCGGAAGCGCAGGGAAGAGGGTGACATGAAGACAAAAATAGGACACCTCAAACCCTGAACCTAGTCTCCTTCTCCTCCTAAATCCAGAACCGCGAACCAGACATGCTTACACCTTGGGCTCTAAGTTCCGCACTCCTCTGTCATGCAAAGCCCGCAGCGAGCCGCCGACATGATTGCAACCTAAGCCGAGAACTCTCCAAATTCAGAATCCCGAAACCATAACCCCTCAAAGGCCTAAACCCCCACAATCCACCCCCCTCCCCCTTTTCATGAAACCCACCTAAAATCCCCAACACCACAAGAGCCCTCTGGCCCAGAAGAGCCCTCGGAGCTGGACTTCTTCCAGGGCTCCATCCAGGAGCTCAAGGACCTCCGCGCGGCCGAGGCCTTCGTTTTTCGTTTTATGGGGGGGGTGTGCATGGGGTTCAGGGTGGGCAGATGCGGGTTCCGAATTTCGTTGTTTTTGTTTTTGCTTGCTTCAGTCTGTTTGCTTGTTTCGCTGAGCTGATGGACTAGGTGGTGTTTTGTTGTCTTTCCTTGCATTTGTGAAGGGTTCGGGTATTGAACTTGAAGTTTGGGATTCAAGGTTCGAGTTCAGGGACTCTGTATGCACATGCCGATGGTTCAAGCTCCGAATATAGGAGCCTTGTTAATCACCCATACTATTTTGGGGGTTCCTTACTATAAAAGTAGTATAAAGGGCCCCAAAACCCTATTCTAATTATTAAGGCTTCATACATCATACATTACACCCTAAACCCTACACTCGAATCCGGCGCACGGAAGCCCTGGGTTGGCGCAGGCAGAGAACGGCATGGACCCGTTGGCCAACATCGGCATCAAGCGGAATAAGGAGTGGATCGAGGCTGCCTCTTCCCGCTGCCCTGAAGCTTACTGCTAGGGGTACTAGAATCCCTAAACCCTGAACCCTTGTAAGGCATGATCCCCTTGTTGCTAGAAGGATCTAAACCCTAAACCCTAAACCCTAAACCCTAAACCCTGTTTTCTTGCAATGTTTTTTCGTCCCTTTGCTATCGCTGCCACTGCCGAGCCCTTCCCTTTCCCTTCAGGCCGGGCCATTATGTGGGGGCCTTTATTTAGAATAGGGTTTTGGGGCCAATTATAATATAGATATAATAAGGAACTACCAAACTACTAAAGGTAATTCATAAGGCCCCTATATTATGGCATCCTCCTTCTTGTGAGCAGAGACCTGGCAACAGACAGGCAACCGAAGGGGATCCCTTCCTTGGGCCAGTTGGGCCTAGGTGACGAAGTAACCGGCAAAAATCCCCTTAACCTTAAACCCTAGCTCACAAACTCCGAGACTATCCCGGGCAGGAACAGAAGAAGAGGGTGAAGGACTGAGCCTTTGATTTGCATCGCTTCGGACTCCTTCGGGGGATGGCGAGACTTGCAGATGAGCAGTACGTACTGTTTGAAGCAACCGCAGGGTGTGCATCATCGCAGAGGTTAGCACGGGGTAGTCATGCTTGCATCCCTCTCTGTGTGGTGGAGGCCTGCAGTTGGAGACTTCGTTGAATCGTTTGAGCGTAGCTTTTAGTCGGGTTTCATCGACCCCCCAATGGGCCCCCCAACCTAAGTGCCAGGCCGCTTGCAGAGACGTTTCATTCGTACCCTTTTGCATCGCCATCTCCCGAGAAAGTGTCCCCAATGATCATGGCGGTCAATTTTCAAGACCTGCTGCCCTTGCGAATTTTCCAAAACCAAGCAAGGCTAGCATGGCAGAGAGTGGGGTCCAATCTCTCGCACGATGTGTGCGTGCTAGACACACAAGCTTGCCCGCGATTGAAAATGTGAGTCTGCCATGGCTTTTAGGTCGGCATGATGTGAGGCCTATTTTGGTGGCCCGTGCACACCAATGGGTGAGGGTTTCAATGCATAGGTGTCAGTTGGTACTTCGGGGCTCGTACCTGGTTGTGTTGCTTTTTGTTTCCCCGCGCGAATCGAGCAATAGCTCACTATAGTCTTCCCACCAACGGAACCCTTCCTATGTGCGTGTTTGTAGTGGCATGGATGGGTGCGAGGGCCCAGGTGTGCGGTTTGATCAGCATGACCGCTGCAATTGAACCCTACAGACCAAATAGAAAAAGAAGACCAAACAACCTACAGACCCTGCAACCTCGTTTATCCCTGGCGAAGCCCTGTTTCCCGACAGTCCATGGCGAGCGCCACGGAGATCCGCAGCAAGGAGAAGGAAGCCAACGTTGCCCGGCTGCGCTCGGGAGCGTAGAGTTCGGTGGCGTGAAGCGAGTACTGGTAGAGATATCATATTGGTGTAGCTGAAATGCTTCACAGAGACAATGGTAGTGACACTATGCATAATTACTGGCAGCGGGGAGAATAGCCACATCTGCGTGCCACAACAGCACTAGGCTCAGATTTCCTGGCTTTTGAGTGGGAGGTCAGAGGGTCTCCTCTAGGAACCATGGTTCGGTGGGCAGCGGAAAACTTCACACTGTTTCCTTTCCCACTCCCTAACCCTGAGATCTCAAGGCTGCTACCATCAAGGAGGCCAGTTGTTCAGCAGCGCGACGGCGGGGCTTGGATGTGGGGGTTCTGAAGCTAAGATCCCCGGTCGTTTCATCATGACAAGGCTGCTATAGAGGTCCTGTATCATTACACCACGCAGTGATAACATCATGTCGCATGTTCCAAGCGCACGAGTAGGGTACAAGCTAGCTCAGCTGGATGATGAGGCATGTGCAGTAAAAAACCGTATCAGATGGACCTATCTATTTCTTTTTCCATTCGTCTGTCGATCTACCAGACAGCAGCAACGCACAAGCTAGTGTAATATAGGGGCCTTATTAATTACCTATATTCATGTGGAGTTTCCTTATTAAACTTATAGTATATTGGACCGCAAAACCCTATTCTAATGATTAAGGCCCTTACATTAGGAGTTGCAGCTCGCATATTCTCACGCCCCGGGCAAGCCAATGACCAATGACTCTAGACCCAGAGCCCTCACCCGACTTACCAAAAAGGTTCTGTAAGGATTGCTATATTATGGTAGCCGTTTCTACAAGGGTTACTACAAGGGTTTAGCAGGGTGACTAAACCCTAAACCCTACAGCTCTAGAGCCCTAAGCCCTTAAGTTCCAAACCCTAAAGTCCCTAAACCCTATAACCCAACACCCTCATCCAAAAGGCTCTAAAACAACAAACAATACCCTCAAGGCCCAAGCCCTTAAGTTCTAAACCCTGAAACTCTAAACCCCAAAACTCAATACCCTAAAGCCCATCAGAAATTAAAACACAGCTTCTTTGTGTCCAGGCCCAAGAGGCCCAGCAGGCGGTGGTGGAGGCCACCACGGTTCTGAAAGAGCCTGGGGCCCAGGGCCGTCGTCAAGATCGGGGCCCTTTGTTAGTATGATATAGTATATTATCATCATATGTGAATACAACACATGAAAATCCTAGATTGTATTCTACTCTATTCTATTCTATTCTGTTCTGGTCTATTGAATTCTATTCCATTTTATTGTATAGTACAGTATAGTAAAGTATGGTATAGCATAGTCTAGTAGTAAAGTGTAGTATATTATTATATTATGTTGTATTCAATTCTATTCTAGTCTAGCCTATTTGTTAAGGAGCTTTTTTCAGGGGGTCCCTAAAAGGCTGTAGATGCGCATCGCTGAACCCCCCTAAACTTCGCCCTAAACCCTAAAACTTTCAACCGCGAACCCTGAACCCTAAAACCCTAAACCCAAAAACCTAGCCGAGGACCGCCCACCCCAAACCTAAACCCTAAACCCTAAACCCTAAACCCCCTGAAACCCTCCCGTGAGGTTCCAGGACAGCAACGGCCTGAGCGCTTCGCTTCTCCAGGTGCCCCCGGCCTGTCTCGGAGGTCTTTTCTTTCTCGGCCGGAAGCTAGGGCTAAAGCGCTTACTCCTACTGCCATCAAGCTGATGATAGTGAGGGTATGTGAGGATGGCATGGATGATAGTGATGATGATGATGATGATGAGGTGAATGATGATGATGATGATGATGATGAAGTTGTTGATGATGATGATGATGATGGTGATGCTCTCTCCAAGACAATGATGGTGACCGATGAAGACGTTAGTGTGGCAACAGTGATTTTCACGATGCTTACTGGTTCCGCTTGCTATCGATTGTCATTCTGACCGATCCTTACCCTGTTTAGATACCCTTGTTACCATATTGCAAGCCAAAATTGTGAGTCTTTCACCCCACGGCCTTTACACCTCCAGATGCGCAGATGCATCTGAAACCCTGACAAGAAGCTTCAGGATCCTGGCCCCTGCAGATTCTCATGATGCTGCGGCTGTTGCCGTGTCAGCGTTGCTTTGCTGTTGCTTTTCCGTTTGCTTCGAGGTTTCTCATGGTCGTAAATTTCTGAACTCCATTGCTCCATTATGGGCAGTCTGTTAGTGACAATGCCAGGCGAAGAAGGCAAGCCAGCCGGTAGCTTGGCCGACCATTACGAGGGTTGTTGCGAATTGGGGTCCCTTCAGGGTTCCCAGTTGTCGCAACGATGGAGCCGGTGCTTTCCCATGGCTTTAGGCATGGTTTATACTAGCGTCAAGAGCCGTACAGCAGATGTGGCGTGTGTTTACAGGGTGAAGTCCTGGCCATTGTCCTGCTCCAGTGAATCCAGCAAATCTGCGGCTAGTCTAGCATTAAAGTACAGCTAGACAGCGGTGTGGCACTATTCTTATTCGGCCATAAATCCGTCGATCACAGAACCATCCTTCTAAAGCAAACCATACCAAGCAAAAAATCAAGCCGACAGGATATCTTCCAGAGCACCTACGGAGGCATGCTGGACGAGGCGCTGCCAGAAGCAACGGCCAACCCTGGACCCGTAACCTACTGTAATCTCCTAATATATTGGTCTTAATAATTACCTATACTACTTTGGGGTTCCTAATTATAGCTACTCTCGTCTAATATACCCCAAATCCCTATTCCAATTATTAAGGCCCCCATATTACCCACCTCATCTGAAGCCTGAAGCGGACGTGCAAACGCAAAGGCTACAGCCCCGAAGCCAGACCCTACCTGCACCCCCTAAGTCCACGCGAAATGAGAGATGTCCAGCAATTCGCATCCTGCACCATCTTCGCCCTTGAACCCATGACTGGTATGGCCTTCATAGCAAATGCTAGTCTTTTCTGATTATGAGCCATGCTGCCGTGTGTGGTTGGGTTGTTTTTTCTTTCTATTGTTACCCACGTTAGTAGTTCATCCGGTTTGCACCATGGTTTTTGCTCTCATCATCATCGTTTTCACCATTGTCGTTGTTCTGTTTCTTGTAATTGCTCTGGCCGCTGTTGCTATCATAGCAATGATGTCACTATTACTACTACTACTACTA
>CAJNDV010031747.1:0-12757 GCA_905221635.1 Symbiodinium sp. CCMP2456
AGTGATTGGCCAGATTGAGGGAGCCCACGGGGCGAGCATCATGAGCATCAGCTAGATCGTGCCTCAAACTTTCTCTCCGATCGTTTGGCTTTTGAACCCACAGCACGGCGCAGCACTTGAAGCCGTTTGGTTGTCTTACTCTCTCTCTCTCTCTCGCTCTCTCGCTCTCTCTTCTTCCACTCAGCCAAAGAGGGCAGAACCCTCCTGCGCGTGCATGCGCCCTGGTCTGGCTCTCTCTCTTTCTTTCGCCAGGGCTGTGGTGGTGGGAATTTACCCCTCCACCGTGCGCAGGTGCGCCCCCGACAGTTGCGGGGTGCCAGAAAAGGAACATACCACCACGTCATTGCGAGCACTTGGGACTGTCTTGTTCACAGAAAGGAATGGTCCCACCAGGAAGTGCTGAGAGGGGGACCCCCTGAAGCAAACAAGAAAAGACACCCTCGGTAAAACCTGCTGGACAAGCCAAGTTTGGAGGGGATGGCCCCCTCTTGAAGGAGCTCGTGGTGACAATCAAAAGTTGGGAGACACAGCCCCTCTGGTAAGAAAGGATACGGCTACAGCGTGCCCGATAGGGGCATTGTAGGATTGAATGGGGTTGGCTCAGCGGCCCGTCATTTAAAAAGGGAAAGCTGAGTTGGTGACAGGGGCATCGGAACACGGAAGCAACAAAAGGAAGCCTAAGAACATCTCTCTCTCTCTCTCTCTCTCTCTCTGCTCAGGGTAAGAGTCAGGGGCAGTCCCCACGACCCGCGCTCCTGGCGCCCCCCCCATCCTCTGTCTCTCTTTCTCTGTCTCGCTGTCTCTCTGCAAGGCTGCAAGGCCAGGAAGCTGTAGTGCAGCTGTAGCTGGCAATCGAGAATGTACTTCTCGTTCTTCGCATGGGCTTTTCGGCGGCTGGCTGAATCCCCGAACTGCAAATAAGCTTGTGGCATTCCTTGGCAGGTCTGAACCGCCTCTAAATCTTCTCAACAGTCCAACTTCTGTCCTAACTCCTGTTTGCATCTCTGAGACGGACCGTGCCATCAGACTTTGGGAAGTGCAGCTTCACCTTCAGCTACCGCAGCTTCTCTGCATTGCAATTCACACTGATATGATATGTGGGAAAGGCTATAAAGCCCTTCGTCGCGTCTACAGGCATTAGCACGTGCCTGTGCATGCGGAGTATGCAAACAGCTCAGTTCGGGACCAAATCACACTGCTCGAACTCTTCAAGCAAGGCTTGTGGCGTGACGTTCTCAGGCAACACCAAAATCAGACAACACAATGAGCTTACCTAGCAATCAAAGCCGCACAAGGTGGATACACAAGATCAGACTTCTAACAGCGGTCCTGACTAATGCGGCATTTCATAAAGTATTCCGGACCTCGGTGCAGGGTGTCACAAGAACATTCAGGTAAAATGAACTGGCTCCGTACTGCTCACACAAGGCTGCGGTCCCCCTGTGGTAACATCTCATACGAGATTGTACTTCACAGCATCGAGCACCGAAGAACTTCTACATACCTGCCATGATAGTGTTTGGATCTCGCTGGCGGTGGGCTCTGTTCTGACGTGCTTCGAACGTCGGTGTGCAAAACGCCTGCCGCCCCCAAAGACCGGGGGGGTAGTTGTGAAGCGAAATGAAGTGAAGTGGTAATGGTTTGCATGGCTTCAGAGCTTCCATGGTTCGACTCCGCATGCTGAATCCGGCATGATAACATCAGATCAAGCAGCTCTGGTTGGGCGGCAAACACTTCGCCCATCGGCCAGTTGACGTCAGCCTTCAGGCTGATGGTGGAAGCTGCGGGAAACTTTTAAGGGCTCGGATACATCCGGCCCTGCCTCGGCACTGGACCTGTCTACGCATCATGACTGAAGTGAAAGGCCAGGCCAAGTGGCACATTCAAGGCGTTGTGCATCTCGTCGGCTATCCGCTTCTTGCCAGCTCGGCTGCATTTTCCTGCTCAAGAACCCGATGAGTGAAGGAACAGCCATCACACCCTTCCAAATCATCGCCGTCCGTTTCGCACCATGGCCTGCAAGGTTGTGTTTGAGATCGAAGGGATCTTCCAGATACCACTGCTCTTCGTTCGTCGGGAGCGACCTTGGCACCAGGGCTGGCTTGGACTTGGGAAGCGTCTGCAGAAATGCACCCTTACACTGCAAGCTAGCAGCAATGAGTACTTGTCGACGTTCTGTCCAGGTTTCTGCCTGGACTGGACTGGAGTTGGCACCACATACGTCTCGCATACTTCGCAATGACAGAAAAGCCAAAGAAAGCTCCAAAACCCTCATGAAGTCTCGCAAGGCCGGCATCTCTCTGGTCTGAGGCGGCAGCAGGCGCATGCAGACAGCATGCTGCCGCCAGTTGAACTCGCGCGTGTAGAATCGGAAGAAGCCTACAAGTAGCTCACCTGGGAGAAGGAGCTCTGTGCTGCACAGCAGTAAGACTCTGTCATGAAATCTTAGGTTCGCTCCAATCGACATCTGATTCTGCGACTTCGGGATTGAATCAACCTGTGCTTGCCGGGTGCTTTCGCTAAGCCTCCTCAGCTCCAGCAGCTACACCAAGATGAGAGCGAGACGTCGACCAAAAATTTAGTCTCCCAGATGTCTTCGCCGCCCCACTTGCCTTAGAAAGGACTTCCCTACACTTGCACTCTATAGGAGACTTTAAGCGAAGCGGCGGTCTGACACCGGAACCGACTCGCAGTCCATGGCCTGGAGATTCTGCACCTCAGAGCTCAGAGCTCTCATCGCTCTCCTTCGGGCCGCTCGGCTGCCCCCTTTTGTGCGCCCGAGTTGCAACCGGCGGCTGTACCTGCTGGAGGAAGAAAACCACCAAGAGCATGTACGCATAGCCTGGAGGTTTCTCGGAGCCCGAAGTTCAGTAGTTGCTGCGAGGGTGCTTGCGTGGACTGCTTGTGTCCGGGGTTTCTTTCTGAATGTTGGACTCTGATGCCGAGATGATTGGCCTAGATGTGCAGTACGCTCAGAAAGGTGTCACACACAAGGGCTTGCTCCAAACGAGCTCAACGTATAGGACGGGCACAGCCGAGGCAAAAGGATCTTCTGAACGCTCGGAGACTGCTCTGATGCTGCACAGCGGGGACATGACGTGCCCGAGTTCCGCATCCAGCAGCCCCCAACCTTACCCTTGTGTGACTAAAGTGGAACAAGTCCTGGCACCCGAAATCTATCTGAAAATCCCGCCTGGATTATTTGAACCCCCTCGCCAAGCAGCTGTTCAAGCAGCCGTCTGCAGTCCCGACGAGCTCATGCTTCTTTGCCCACTCCTTTACCAAGCGGCCGAGCTGGAGGACACGGTGGTCGTACTTGCAGTACCTCGGATGTATGACGACTTATCGAAGAAGGTCGCCCTTGACAGCATCAAGCAGAAGTTAACTGATGGAGACAAGGTACGTGTTGAGCAGAAGGGAATTCCTGACCCCCAGCTCGTTGTTGATGCAAAAATCCACCTGCCGTCTGGCCGTGGCAGCCATGCTAAACACAACGGCCTGTCGGCCTCCATGTTGTCCTTGCGGTCAGTCAGCTTGAGAAGGGGGACATTTGCCTGGCTCAGGCTTTGGAAAGAGACACCGAGCAACACTATACTATAGAATCTGCGTGCACAAGTGCAGAATGCCGCCCAGCTCAGCCACATGCAAGTCCTGTGTTCTCTGCGGGTATTAAGTCTCGATAGCCCTCGAAACAGGACTGCTGGCCCACCTGAAAGATCTTTGTAATGTTATCAAAGCCGAGGCCATCCAAACGGTCAGAAAATTTCCTAAGATGTTGCAATGAGATCCACATTGGACAGAAGGATCTTCCAAACAAACATACTCTAGAGCCAAAGTCCTTCCAGCAGGACATTCCCTGCATACGGGCGTCTGCAGGATGGAGATGGCACTCTCATCCACAGCTCCCACAAAGACAACGTCCAGGTCCGAGGTCCCGGTTTTGAAGCCGTTCGAAAATGAACCAAACCTTATGGCCGGGAGAGACCAGACATGCAACAACAGCGCTGCGACATAGGGCATTGCAGGGCACACGCAGCGGTTACTGCAAGCTGGGAGCATGTGAACCGATCCATTCAGCCCCAGCTGTCCTTAACTCAACGTGCTATGAGAAAGGAAAACAAGCTGCGACCTGCATTACTGCGTCGCCCTTAATCCTTGCATGCGAAGAGGTTCGGGCAAGCGGTCTGCGGCTTCCTAGCTAATCCTAGCAACATGAGAAAGGGCACCTGGAATGTTCCGAAGACAGGGTGCGAGCCAGCCCATTCAAGGTCAGGTTGATCCTCTTGGCAGCTTTCTCGCGCTGACCGGTGCGAGCACCGGCCCGCAAAAAGTCTTGAAGCTCCTGCAAGACCACCGGAACAGCGAACATGGCGGGCCAACGTGCCAGCGTCAAGATCGAGAAACATGATCGCAAAGCTAAGTGAATGGCGAGCAGGAAACATCCAGGATCGAGAAATGAGAAGCTTCGAATGAGAAAAGGGACAAGATCTGCGATGCAAGTAGCAAGAAATCATATGAAGGGTCAGAAAACACAGAACTGCCATAGCTATGTTCGTCGGGACCACGTTGAGACAAACATCAACCTGTTTATTGACGTCAATGTAAGAGGGTGGGGGGAGATTTACAGATGCTCTCCGAGATGCAGTGCGAAGGCAAGAGGAGCGGCGAGACTTAGATGTTCGCGGATCTGATCTCTGATTTTGGCTCCTTTGGGCTGACACAGCTAAACGAGGCCGGAAACCCATCCCTGCGTGTTCTGATCCCTCTCGCCTGGTTTGGTCATCCGATTTCTGACTTTGCCGGTTTCGTTTTCCGTTCCTACCTGGCTTAGGTTGTTCTCTAACCCTTGGCGTTAGCTTCCGATGCCGTCTGTCGAAAATTGACGAGTCTGCTTTGCCTCTGAATCGGCTTCCAACTACATGGAAATGCAGAAATGCCCGGACCAGCGACTTTCTTCCTACCTGTGCCATGACATGTTTCGAAACCTCGTCGAATGGTCGCTGCTGTTAGGCTCCCCTGTTTGCTTTTGCTGCTCTGTTTCACTCGGGACTATTCATAAGAGTCATAGTCTTCCATAGTGCTCCATAAGAGCTGGTTAGTCTGCATGCTTGCCGCGGACACTTGTTAACTTCAATCGTCGAAAGTCATTCGGTATATCTGTATAGCCATTGTTATCATTCACGGCCAGATGCCCTTTAGACAAAGGCATCCTTGGTCCTTCAACCCGCCATGCATTACTTTCAAGATTTTCACACTAAGACCGAGAAGAACTTAAAGCGAAACAGTACGGATGTTCGAATCATTTAACCCAAAGTATAGGAGTATGTATGTATGTATGTATGTATGTATGTATGTATGTATGTATGTATGTATGTATGTATGTATGTATGTATGTATCATTATTATGTGAAGCTACTTTCAATGACTTCGAGGGGTGTGGCAAAGCTCCCAAGATCGGCAGAACATGTTCTGCCCTGTCTTGCCGGTGAACCCTGCAGCTGGAGCTTCGAACCCTCGAAACCTCAGCTCTCTCAACCCAAAGTGCACCGACGCCATCAGATCATCACTAAACTGCAACAGATAGGATAAAAAGAGTATAAGTAACATGCCAAGGCAAAACCTGTAATGACAACCGAACCGAACACAGCTTATTACAAAAACAGCCGCTCTGTACCGTGAGTTTTTCTGTCATCGTTGCCAAGATGTGTGGGGAAAGAAATGCAGCACAGGAGGAGACTTGTCTTGCGAATGTTGGAACTTTCCACCCACGACCACCATGCCACAAGCCGTATGGTCGTAACACGATAATTCGCTGTGGAAGTGAACAGACCGACTGAAACACACAAGTCGAGTAAGACAGGCTGGATGTGGTGACATAGCAACAACATGCCAGGTCACCATCCAAGGACGCCGAAGCCACTGAAGACTGAGGATATTCGTTCCCCTAGCTGTTGCTCCCAATCCTGTTCCGTAAACCCGCCTACAGGCATAAGTGCCTGTGTATCAGCCGGAGAACAGCGACGGAACGACAACACGACTCTACGCACCCTGACGCTGGTCCTGATTGAGTTGCATCAATGCCTGGCAATCCAACTTTCTGCAACAAGATTTGCAACAGGTATACCGACAATGCGAACTTGAAGCAAAAGAAACCCAATTCCATTGAGCCTGGTCTGGAATGGGTGCTGACATCTCTACACCTTGGCAGCTGGCATGGACCGTGAACTTTGGCTACAGCAGCGATGCGAAGTTCCACAGCACTGCTGCAGCTCAGATACCAAACGATTGTCCGCGAATCACCACTCGAGAACTAAAGTTTCCACGAAAAAGTCAGTTCCTGGCCCAGATGCAACTGTCTTGCAGAAAACCCATGCAACAAAAGCAAGGCAAGTCTGAGGCAAGCGCACAAGAAATGCAAAGGCCTCGGTGCAAGCTGAGTGATTTCAGCTTCGGCCGGTGCCCCGTGTCTGTACATGGTCGTGGTTTTGCCTGGGGCAAATGCCACTGGAAGGCTTTCAACCCGAAGTGCCAAAGCAGCGCCGACGGCGACCTCCGGATATCCTCAGTGCAAAGCTGGGTTTGCTTGAGAGCGCCTTCCATAATACAGGGCTGCAGGGTCAACATTGAAGATCCGTGACATAATACAGGATTCCAGATCAAGTAGTCAATGAAGTTCATTCTATATCGGCGTGATGATTTCGGAAGATTAGCAAGGTTAGCAAGGTGTGCTCTCAACCTCAGCGAGGCCACGAAAATATACTGTCGTGAATGCGGCCATATGCCGCAATTGCCGCAAATCTCTTTGATTCTGTGAAAGAGGAAAGAGGAGAGGAGAGGAGAGAGAGAGAGAGAGCGCGACCATGCTCGTGAGCGATGGCATCTTGGGCTCTGACAATCTCGAGATTAATTGCACCACCGATAGTGGCTGGGTCAGCTCGCTTTGGCGCCAAGCGCCTTGAGCCTACATCACATCTGGCGGCGGAGGGTCGAAACCTTGCTTTGTAGCGGAACATGTCTGCTTGCTCGCCGGCGCAGCTCCAGAGCCTACGTGCTGAGTCTCGCTCCCTCTCTCTCTCTCCGCATGGCTCACTCTCTTACTGTCTTGCCCTTTGATTTGCTTTGCTAGGGGTATAATGGGCTGGCAGTCCCGTAGGACTCCCTCTGTCTCTCTTTGCCTTGCTAGGGGTAAAGGACTCTCTTTCTTCTTCCACACAGCCAAAGGAAGAGCAAGCGGCTCCCCTGCGCGCGTGCGCGCCCTGGTCTCCATTGTCTTTGCGTGACTCTCTCTCTCCCTCTCTCCGTTTCTTGCTGCTCAAGGCAAAGTCATCGTCTCTCTGCTTCTTCTCGGCTTCTGAGGGGCTTGTCCGCTCTCGTTCCTTTCTTCTGTTTCTTCTCCCCATTCTTCCTTCCACACAGACAAGAGGGCGAACCCTTAGGTCTGAGGCGAGCGGCTATTAAAGAAAGGCCGGTAAGCTAGTGCACAACACTGTATCAAGACAGCTCTAGCCCAGACCCCTCTCCCGGCCTTTCTGCTGCCCTTTTCTTGAAGGCATGTGGTGATTCAGCAAACAAATCATATTATCCTTCTCTCTCAGTCGCTCTCTCTCGCTCTCTCTCTCCCTCTCTTGCTTGCTTGCTTGCTTGACGTTTGGGGTCGAGGGGTGCCCCCCGTACCCCCGCGCGCAAGCGCAACGCCAGTGTCCGCGTCCGGTCGGCTGAGTGAAACACAGCTTCCCTCTCTCTCTGTCTCTCTCTCTCGCGTTCGCTTGCACGGTCGCCTGCTCGGTCGCTCGCTCGCTTGTTTGCTTGCTTCGGTTTACGGCCCTCAAGCAAACCACATCTCCCTCTCTGTCTCTCTGTGTCCATATCCATTACACTGCAAGTGCACAGGTATGTATGTAAATACCACATGTATGTACGTACGTGTATGTGTATATACATATATACACGATATGTATATTGCACCATGAGTACCTGCGGATGGGTACTCCTTCCCTCTGAGACTCTGAAACTGGGCTCCAACATCGCACGCGCTCGAGGGCGTTGGTCAGCGCCCACCGCGGCCTGACAGTGACCAGGGAGTGCTAGCGGCACCACTACTTACAACGCCAGAACATGCAGTTGATCCGACCACAGTCTGTGTTGCATCACCAATCTGAGTGGCAAACGTCTGGGCCGTCCAGGCACACTGCAGATGATGTGAGCCCAGCAACCCTTCTGGGAGCCACCAATGACAACCGCTTTGCAAGCCGCACTCTTTGGTGGTGGACAATGGGGATTTGGGGCTTCATTGTCAAAATACAATAACAGCATTTTGTCACTGGTGCCGATGCTGTCCAAGTGTTGCATGGCCAGAACAGGCTTTGCTCCTTTCCTGCGCGCATTTCGTGGGTGCGCCTAGAAAGCCGCACCCACAAACAAGAGCGTCTTCGAGAGGAGCTGCAGCACTCAGCTGTACATGCTCGGCCAGAGCTTTCGACGATTCGATGCTCCCAGCGAACCATTAGCACCGCAAATCAAAATCCCAGGTTATTCCTCGATTTAGCACAAAACGAAGAGTTCGAGCTAGACCCATAAGAATTAAGTTGGCGCGAACCAGGTGCAGTAGGACGGCTTGCTGCATCCGTCTCTGGCATGCAGACTCAACAGCTGCTGTGTGGATCCGTGTGAGACTCACCTCGTGGCTCAACCCAGTGCAACACAAGACTTTCCTCTCGGTTAAGATAACATGTCCACGAGGGTGGTAGAACATGTTTATGGCTTTCCCAGTCGCAACGAGTCATTGATCTCACGACATGATTGTGTCGATAAGGGCGCTCTGCATTCCTGGCAGACCTTCCGCATGAAGATGCTTTCAAGGAACAAAGGCAGTGCAAACGCTAACGAGCAGTCCATGGGGTCCTGCACCTGCACTCTGCAGTTTGAAGATGCTCTCTAAGACCTCGCAGGGTGGTGCTGAAATCCCGTACAGCCACGCGACGCACCAATTCGCTTCCGGACTAAGCTGAACACCGCAACCTCCGTCGCGGTCGTGTCCATGCCTTGGCATACAAATGAGCATTGGCTGACACTTTCAAGATTGGCCAAACTCACGTGTAGACCCTCCCAAGTCCCAAGGATTGAACCGCAGAAGGCAGCCCAGTCGTTTGCAACTACACCGGCACCAATGATGTCCTGCTGCGCAGCCAGGCTGGAGACGAACGCATCGCTGTGCCGCAAGGACTGTGACACCGGACCATTCGACCTGAGGTCCTAGCAGAGCCACGGTTTACGGTGCCAGCAGTTAACGGCACCTCGCCAGAACACTCTAAAAAAGCGATGCTTGGCAAAGGAGGGTTTATCACGGCAGAACGGTGCCTGAATGAGTTGCGAGAGCTCCTCCTGCCATGTGTCGTTCAAGTCTAGCGCGAATTTCGCGACTCGCACATGCCCTGCGAAGTAGGCTTGTGGCTTACAGATTGCCCGAGCTATCAAGCCTATCAAACTTCGGCCGAAGACACCATGTCTTGCATGGGCGTCCGCGCGTGTACGAGACCACCCTGGTTGCAGGCTGCAGGCCGTGCACGGCACTTGTCACCAACTAAGCCTCTTCAATTCAACCGCAGGGGTAGTCTGCAAACACATCTGCTGTCAAGGATGGGCAACCGAACTTGATGCATTGCAAACGAGCCTGGTTTGTCAACACACCTCAAGTGGATGACCAGGTGCGATGGGCAGTAACAGCTGCAGGCTACAGACATCCTGAAGTATGCTGCGCATGCTCGATCGCACAATCATGAAGCAAAGGCATAATACCTGGTGCGTGCTTGCTATTTCGCCTTTTTACCAGGCGTCGGGTGGGCTTGGGTGGGCTATTTGGTGCAGATGGCACTGATAGAGTGGGACTAAGTGAAAGGAGGTGGAAAGGCAGGGGGTGGAAGGGCGCACAGCAGCAGGACCCAAACAGTGAGAGTTGGGGAAAGACCCTCATAATGCGGCTGATGTGTAGATGAAGTGGTTCGACTTACGGAGCTCCGAGAGAGAGCATCTGCATTCAAGCTGAAATGTCGCGTCAGATCTTGCTACTGCTGTCATCTGCTGTCCTCGTGCCATGCTATGCCATGCTGACCTCGCTGGCACGCACGCATCTACTGCTTCAACTTTGTTGTTTGACATGTTCTTCGAATCTGTTTTCCGCTTGTGTTTCTAGTGACGATGTGTGTTCATCTTTTGTTTGACCATGCTCCATCATTCTCACCTTTGCATTGCTGCATTGCCATCCGCAGAGTGGTAAGAGATTCAAGTTTAGGGAGTGTCGAGGAGGGCCACGGGCCTGGATGTGGGTCAGCCAGTGAAATGAAAGACAAACAAGACAGGGACGGATGTTCAAGAGAGTGCTTGGCCACCGTTCCGGAAATGATCTGCTCTCAGCACCCTTCTTCCTCCTCCTCCTCCTCCCTCATTATCGTGTGCTTCATCAAACTCATCACAAGTCCTGCACAGTGCTCAGTGCAACCCGCGGAATGCGCGCAGATGCATTGATGTCCGGCACTTAGATCCTACCGTGTTTGCACTCTGGGGATGACATCTGGAGCTTGCCTGATCGTTTATCTTTCTTGAAGCGCCTTTGTTCCGATCTCGATGTCTTCGTCAGCTAGATGTGGCAAGTGTTTCGAAGATGTTCTTTCAACGCACCACAACGCACTCCATGCACAAGCAGCTTTACGACACTAATGTGCTGGGGACTTGAACTTGTAGGACTGTGGTGACACGAGCGGGATGTAGATGAAGTAGTGGACTCATGCGCATCAACAAGGCGGCAAATATTGCTATTCACTTTCTGTGGCACGCTGTTGCAGCTGCTTCGCATGAAGCCATTTATTCAAGGAGACCGCCCTTGCAGCTTGCAGAGCAGCATTCGGGCAAAGTCTTGAAGCCGATGTTCAACGCTGCATGCTGGGTCAGACTCAAAAAGTTCTAAGGCTGGCGTAAAAAGACTCGGACATCCATTTCTTTGTTGGGTGATGCCTTGAATGTGAATGCATCCTGCCAGCGTTCGAGAGAGAATCCGTGGGAGTGCAGGCTCTGCGGGCCACGTTGTGGGGTCGCACGCCCCCCACCCCCCCGCAACACGTAAGCTTGGTATAGCTGATGAGCCGGGTAAGAAGGGGCGAAGATGGTGTCATTGACACTTTAGCGCAGCAACAGCCCACGGCAGCACATACGATTGTCGATATGCTGCCTGCTCGGGTGCAGCGAAGGATTGACAAATTGCAGGCAAGCTGCAGTAGCTCCCGACGAGAACATTCTGCGCAACGGTTGCTCGGAACACATCAACCTTTCGCGACACCAGAAACAACTCCCTGCCAACACCCTACGCTTGCCAGCACTTTGAATGACCAAGCATGTGAGAGTGCCAGGCAGAAAATCTTGTGCACTGCCACCGTGGCACATACTGTGCCAACCAAACATGCACTTGTAAAACAGCTTGCCTGCATGCCTGCATGCCTGCCTGCCTGCCTGCCTGCCTGCCTGCCTGCCTGCGTGCCTGGCTGCCTGCCTGCTTGTCTGCGTGCCTGCCTGGTTGCCCGTCTGCCGACCTGCCTGCTTGCCTGCTTTGCTTGCATGCTTGTCTGCTTGCCTGCTTGCCTGCCGTCTGCCGTCTGCCTGCGTCCCTGCCGTCCCCGCTGGCTGCAGCTCGCTGGGAAAAAGATCCTCTGCCCACCTACCAGGCCTTCAGCGTGTCTGCAATAACTTCTTCAGTCTCACGATCGAGATCTGTGTGAACCAGTGCCACCTGCAACGAATCGAAGAAAGCTTCCACTTCGCCTCTAGGCGATAAGCAAGAAAATAAACAAGGAGCCCCGGCTCTTCCCCGGCTCTTCCCCTCCCATAAGTCCAGCCACATAGTCGTTGCAGGCAATGCAATTGCCAAGCGCTGACAGGCGCTCCTCAACTTTCTGGACCTCACGGATACAGGACATCTTGACTGCACAATACAAACCAGGATGTTTCCCAAGCTGGGCTCCGGTCTCGAATACCTTCTGGCAAGTGATTTCTGAGGTGTGCCAGCTCCTTTCACCGGTGTGCTGGCCGATTTCGCTAGCAGCATCAGCGTTGATAGGTGAGATCAAGTCCAAGAGACGACATCATTGGGTCATTGGGGTCGAAACACGCCTGGTCAGTCGTGATGCTTGGGACTAAAAGCCCATGCCGATTGCCAACAGTGACCTCAGGGCATTTCGCAGCGATGCACGTGTGCAGCTGCCTGTACAGAAGTGGAGAGGCTGCAAGTGTCTTAACTGGGGACAGGGCTCTTCCACAAATTCGAGTTCCTCACGCAGCTGCTCACCACAACCGGCACACGACGCACTGGAGAGCTTCAGGAACCTGTGTAATCCATGAACATGCCGAGAGGTCCAAACTTGCGTCGTGCACGTGGCCATGCTCCAGCATGCCCGCAGGCTCCAATATACTATATTAAATTATGTTATATTATATTATATTGTATTATATTATATTGTATTATATTATATTATATTATATTATATTATATTATATTATAATATAAAATATTATATTATATCATATCATATAATATTACATTATATTATATTATATTATATTATACATTATATTATATTATATTATATTATATTATATTATATTATATTATAATATAATATAAAATATTATATTATATCATATCAAATAATATTATATTATATTATATTATATTATATTATATTATATTATATTATATTATGTTATCTTATCT
>CAJNDV010031747.1:12857-34265 GCA_905221635.1 Symbiodinium sp. CCMP2456
TATATCATACTATATTGTACGATATTGTGCTATATTATATTATATTATATTTTTATTATATTATATTATATTATATTATATTATATTATATTATATTATATTTTATTATATTATATTATAGTGTTTTATTAAATGTTATATTGTATTATATTATATTATATTATATTATTTTATATTATGTTATACTATATTATATTATATTATATTATATTATGTCTTATGTTGTATATTACATTGTATTATGTTATACTATACTCTGCTATATATTATAATATATATATATACATGTACATACTATGCTCATATGATACTTTTTATAGTATACACTGTTATACTATACTACATTATACTATATTTGGTTATACTATATTATGTATCTATAATATATTATATTAGATTGTACTATATTAAATTACACTGATTACATTATACTATATGTATATATAGTATTATATTAAACAATGCTATATTATAAAATATAGAGTATACTAATGCAGTGGCGACATCACAGAGCCACTTGGCGGCAGCCGCCAGTGTTTTTGTCGTTCTACATTAAAGCTTGGACACGTGACTATGTTAACAAGTCCGATCAGTTTGTGTGCTGATAACATGTGGGACTTGTGAACTCTGTAAGAGCGCCCGCTGTGCAAATGTGCCGTGGTCCTCCGATGGTGGCGTGCACCACTGGAATGTGCTTTGACAGCTCGGCCTGCATTGAAGAAGGATCAGGCAAAGTGGCGAGCGAACCTTGAACCATGACATGCTTCTTTGTGTCGAGGTCGACAGCTGTCGCAAGGGCACAAGCATTAAAACTTCCAAGCATTCAAACCGAGCCTCAGGCAACTGGCAAAAAACGTCTAAAGCTTGCGAGTGGCCCATGCCCTGCAGATCAACTTGTTGTGATCAAGAGTTGCCTGAAACTGTCTGTACACCTTATCAATATAGCTCTTTCATCAGCCGTGTTGTACAGGCGGCTGGCAATGGTGCTGTCGCAGGAAATGCGTCAGCAGGTCAACAACACGTATAGTCAGTGCACATCCTGGCCGTGGTGATTCTGAGTTCGTCCCAGTCAAAGCTGAAAATCTAGACTTGCATCACGATGAGCACATGATGCTAACGTCACCAGCAATTGCCAGGATGCCAAAGACTGAAACTTTGTAGCGTCTATACAACCCTACTCAGCCCTACTCTGCTGATGGTAGGTCTATTGGACATTCGGTGGACATGCTCTGGACGGTTCGACCGTGTAAGCTGCTCAGAACTCTTCCACCTCCAAACTGAAGTCTCCGAACTCGCCTGCACTACAAAACTGGACAGTCATTTGTGCGGGCTACTCTGCCATACGCTGCCTTTGGACAAGCTTCGTCCCTTCCCCCGCCGGCCACCGCGGCGCTTTGGCGGAGCAACCTCCAGGGACAGTGGCACCGTCACCGACCGCATGGACGTCACTGTTTGTGTTACTTACGTCATAAATCCAGGCCTTTGCATCTTCTGGCACGTCGGGAGGGCTGTGAGCTGCCAGTGGCACATCAACAAAGTCGTCTGGCAGAAGCGGACCCGCTGGTCAAGCGCTTAGTGGAACTTGTACAGTCGACCACAAAATCAGCAGAATCTTGGGCGGGAGGTTGGTCAAAGATCTTCTACTGGCTTCGCGATCCGTCTGGGCTAAGGCTAATGAGGCTAATGTGCTTCCGCTCGCTCTCTTTCTGGCCTGGCAGTGTCGCAACTTGGAAGGGCCGGAGCCCCTTCAAGAGGCCGAAGGAGCCAAAAGTGGTACCTCAAGACGCATTGGAGTCATTGTAGTGTCATGCAACGCGCTGCCAGGCCGCAAAGAGCAGTCACTCTTATCACTGAACATTTAACTCAGGCGCACTAGCTCTGTCAGTCTCAAAGCTTTCAAGGTCAAGGCTGCGCCACGGGATGAAGGGTAAAGATCGGCAAGTGGCAAGGTCTCCAGAAACAACGCTGCTGACAAGATACTGGCAAGTGCAAGCTGCTGCTGCAAGGCCAGCGTCAACATCTTGTTCTGCTGCTGGTGCTCCAAGATCTCCTGCCGCATCTCTGCTCAACAGACCGATAGCAACGGCACAACCTCAATACCTCACAAGTGCAGTGTTTGCAAAAGGCTGAGGCGAGCTCCTGCTGTTGCTGCTGAAGCTGCTGCTGTTGAAGCTGCAATTGCTGCTGCAACTGCCTTGGTTTTGGAGCTCACAGGGAGTTTCAAGCGAGATGCAGCGATGCAACATGACAGCATGGCCCTCAATGGTAATGAGAATATCTGTCCAAGCCACTGCTGATGAAGCTGATGCTGCTGATGTTGAAGTTGCTGCTGCTGCTGCTGCAGCACAATTTGTTGCATCTGCGGTTTCCTCGGAGCTTGAACAGGCTTGGCCTGCTGAGCCTGAGCCGCAGGGGCCTTTGGGACGCGCGGCGCAGCTTGGAGGTCCGATCGTCTCAGTGACTCCTCCTCGCAACACATGCTGTGCTCCTCTAAGCACAAAGCCCTACTGGACTGGACAAGCGAAGAGCATCGAAAAGAGAGTACAAGAGATCAGAGAGACACAATGACGAGATCTGGCCTGCAAACGTAAAGGTTAACCGTCACAAGAGGAGTGTGGGTGGGAGGGTGCTCGGGTACTTGCGTCCCGACCGGGCCAATTTGCAGTTACGAGTACCTCTTGGCATGCAACTCCACAGCACAAGATCGCATGAGACTGGAGAGTTGAGGGGTCGCAGGACGCGGGTCCGGAGTCGGACTTGATGGCGACGGCGGCTGCGGCAGGCTGGTGGTATCCAAAGGCCGAAGCTCCTGGCTAAAGCTGCCGACGAGCAGAGAGGGGGCGAAGGGGGAGAGGGAGGTATTCCCCTCTGAGCGAAGACCGGGCCTCGTCGGAATGTGCAAAGTTGCACTTTGACCCGAGCGCGCCTGAGTTGCACTTTCCGGTGCATGCGCCCATGCCTGCCTAATCTTGCTTTCTTTGGCAGTCTGTATATCCAAGGCTCAATGACCCATCTGGGAAAATCGGCACAGCTTGGTCTTGTGAAAAGTGCCTTAGAATTTGGCAGAACAGACTGGTCGAAATGGACGCGTAGGTCGCATGAGCTGCAATGCTCACCTACGCCAACTATGGAACAAAACGACCGCTATGCGAGAAGGTACTTGTGGCTCTCAGCTCGTCTTTGCTGTGAGCATAGGTGCATTTCGCATCATCGCAGGTGCCTGCCGGATTATGGCCGCGCAGTTCTGCAAGATACCCTAGACACTTACGCAGCCTGCCTGTCTGGATAAGTGTTTTGCAGAGCTTCGTACATGTCAGGTCTGGCAACGCCCGTAGTTCGCCCTTCTGATGCGCAAACCTGAGATAGCAAAAGCAAACATGGCTCGGAAGACATGGCCGGCTACCCCACGTTCGAAGACTCCGCAGCACTGAGGCAACCAAAGCACGGGCATTGGCTGCCTTTCATACACATACCAACCAGATTGAATTTGCACCTCGGCGTGCAGAGTTGGCTGCCATACCCCAGGAGACCAGCAAGCACCACCGAAGCCAGAACTACTTTAACGATGCAAGACAGCACGATGCCACTAGTGACCTTAAGAAAGAAAAGAAGAAACAGCCTCCTGCTGCATCCAGCCACATTTTGGTCTTTGAGAATTGCCACGTCCGCGATCGCGGCTCCGACTCGTCTTGGGCCGGATTCATCATCTCTGATATGCAATTCTTCGCGTCGTCCTCGGTTGACGACAGAGGGTCTCTGCATGTCAACGCATCTCAAAAGGTACTTGTATGTGAAATCATGTGAACATGTCCAGTGCTGAGCCGTAATTGCCTCTCCATGGCCATGCAGGCTCTTGGAGCGGGGCTTGCTGCCAAGGATCCAAAGTTTCCGGGTTCCAGCTCTCCAGGTCGTTGGAAAACAGGTCTGGAAAGGGAAAACAGGCGCTGGAAGCCCGGTTTCTTCGGCAAAACTACGCAAATTCAGGTCCCTCCTCATGCAAGACACGTCTGAGCCACAGAAGCAGCGGGAACACCAGTGCAGAAAAACATGTGACTTGGCATACAACACCTACCTGTATTCTGCACTGCAAACCGCAGCCCCGGTACAAGCTGTCCTTACAGCTCCTTTCTGTTTGTCGCAAATGCTTTCATGACGTCTGAGCAAGACACCGTCGGGTGTCCCTGCATCAGCTTGCATGCGTACATTCCTCAATGCTGAGGGAGCTGAGCTGCTGCCAATCGATAGCATCGCCGAGGTCTCCATGCATCCAAGCTTGCAGGAGCTCTGACGACCTGCTCAGCTGCCCAGACACCACGAAGACATGCTTCACATGGCAATCTGAAAGCAGGGAAACGACTCACCGAACCTGGCGTCTTTGCCGCGCAGCATCTTAAGGTACTTGAGCAGCTCCGGGCTTAATGGCTCCAGCACCGACAGCCCCGGGCTCTCCGCAACAAATTCTAGGCGGTAGCCTAGGATACGGCGAATTCAGCTGGAGGAATGGAAGCCACAACAATCAGAGCTGCCCGATGGGAGATGCTGGCAAGACGCGATGCAAGAAATGCCTGTTGTTCCGATAGTCGTTGGTGCTTCGCATGGAAGTAGCTGCATATTGGCCATCTGAGACCTGGAGCACGAGACAAAGGCCGAAGCTGCTGCACAACGGCAGACATGCACACAGACGCGTGTGCGCTGCAGTGTGCGTGCACACAGACACACACACACACACACACACACGACGAGTGAAGACTCGAGGGAAAACAAACCAGGTTCTTCCAAGCCGCAACAGGATGACCCACGTGCGCGAGGTGACTTCGTATCTGATGCCGTCCTTGGCGCCCCCACGGCCACGCAGCTACACAGGCGACGCTGCATTCAAAAGTTCCCAATCTGTCGGCTCAAGGGCTGGGGTCGCAGCGCAGCTGCAAGGACTCCGTGTTTTGGTCCAGTTCGTGCTGCGAGACTTAGAATGAATTAGAGCACAGGACTCTGGAGTTGCGGACAGGAAAGGTCAAGGCATTCAGAGGCGGCTTCGAGCCCAAGTCGTGCTGCAAAGCAGATATCCTGTCCAACCGGGTCCTGCTAAACCTGGCGTGTCTGCTTGCTTCGAAGCATCTGCCAGTGACGATGCGGACGGCCAAAAGACTGTGGGCACTTTGCTCTCTTCGTTCTGCATGCGCAAGAACCTTGACCAAGCTGGCACTCGGCTTTCCTCTTCCACCCGCGATGGAAAGCGTCTGCAAGCCCCAGTGCAAACTGGTCCGAATCTCAAGCAGTGACAACGGCCACCAGCCATAAGACACGACGAAATAGTCGCCTCATGACTTATGCTGCTGAACAGTTTCCACTCGCGCCATATCGTAAAAGCACTGCGGTGCTTCATGCGCCAAGTCACGGTGGAGCAGGCCCGTGCGGAGCTGCAGCTCCAAGGCATAATACTTGGCGTAGGTGGTTGCTACGCACACAAGTCCCGAACTTGGAACGTCCAGCCGATGCAGGAAACCAAATTGGAAGGATGGATCTCGCAAAATCGGCTGCCTGGGACAATCGATGTCCATCGGACAGAAAATCTGGCAAAGCTAGGATGCTGTCAAAGCTCTGCAAGCCGAATCGGGCTTGGATCCAAGCTGAAAGCTGCCTGTCAATGTCATAGCAACTGCATGCAACTACCAGAAGACCATGGGGAGACGAAGGGTCGTGAAGGATGCAGATGAGCGTCCGAAGTCTACCAAACTTGTCGGAACCAAAGAATTAACTTTTCCAACAGATCGCTTTGGTACAACGCTCCGCCCACCTGTGATTTTATTGATTTCGATCCGTGTGTGAGTGAACTGCACGCAACCTAGCTCCGTAGAGGGTTAGCGGCTCATTGATTTCGATCCATCTCGCGTCTTCAAGGCTTATGATGCTTGCAGAACTATGGGAACGCCAGAATCATGCAACACCTTGGAGTATCTATTTTGGCTGCACTAGCACGGATGGGTGCTTTCGAACCATCACACTACATATGACTTGCCGAAGCTTAGCCTAGTTGTGCCGACAGTTGTGATCGGCCTCTCGCTTTGGTGACCGAAAACCTCCCATCCTGCTGGCTTCATGAGGATAGCCATGTCCAAGCGTTGAAGCACGACGGTCGGCTCGGGCCCTTTGGCACCGGACCTGCGAAGCCACCGGCATCGTCTAGAATGATACAGTCAGGTGTAACCATGGGAGCCGTCGATATGCGCGCAACAAGACACACACTGGCACGGGTGCTTCACACGACATTTGGATTCATGCGAAGCTGAAGTTATCATCTTGTGACGAGGTACGTGTATGTGTGCATTTACATGTATAATTAATATCGCGATCCCCATTCCTACCACTTTAGGATTCCCACTTTCTGCACTGGTGATCCCGTTCTATTTAAATGCTAAGCAACGTGCACCTGACTAAATCAGATATGCATGTGTATGTATATATATATATATATACATAGACAAATATTTATGGGAAGTAAACAAAAGCAGTCATGATATTTTATGCATCCACCTATGGGCCAATGCAAATGTGCCCCTGCATACATACAGACGTACGACTATGCCTACATACGTAAACGCTTTACGTATTTTTTTATTTTTGCATGAACTGTTTATTTGTGTATCTCTTCGTAGTTTGCACATATATGCAAAGAGTTCTAGACATGCACAAATGCGTGATATCAGTTTGCTCATTGATGTTTGGTGCCTCTGCATCATGTGCCACACCCATTCATACCCTTCTCGGCGAAGCATGGACATGCATGTGTATGCCAATACATTAGTTGGATGACTTTACAGGAATAGATGACCTTTCTTCGAAACATGTGTCGGAACACAGGCCCTTGTATTTCGAGAAAAATAGTGGTTCGTCTCGGGTCTCCGTGCGACCGAGTTAAGAGACTGGCGTAAACTGACCTGAAATTATCATCACAAGAACCTCACGGCACAGCTCGGGGATTGGCCGGGGTTTCGACCTCGAACAAAATAGTGATTCTGCGTCAATGGTCCAGTCCAGACCCTCCTCCTCTGTCGCATCCCGATGGCCCGTTTGTAGCTTTGCACTACCCCCCAAGCCATTTGCTGGTCCGTTTGCTTTTCGCCTCCCCGGGCCTGCCCTGGTCATCGTAGTCTTTAGTCTTTCAATTCTGTCGGAAGCCAGAGTTAAGATAGGAAGAACAACCGCTGTGACCATCAACTGGCAATGCTTCGTGTACAGATCTTGAGAATATTCCTGTTACTTGTGCGCTGTATACACGCGCACATGTCTGTGTGTATATACATGCCCTTCCAATGAATGAAAAACAGGAAGTGAGCCTTGCAGGAAAGGGGAGGGCTTCTGCCGCGACGTGCTTTGTGCTTTGTCCATCCAACTCTGTGCCGCGTCTTTCCAGTAGCTGCGATGCAGCCATGTAGAAGCTGGCACGGAGCGATCCAGAAGCGTGACAGGCCGAAATCAGTCCAAGTATGCACTGAGCAGGAGGAGCCGCGACAACGCCAAGACGACTCAACGCTTCTTCTTGCAGGGGATCAAAAAAGTCGCTGGCCAAGCTGCATGCAGCAGCACCCCATGACAGCTCCATGAGTTCATCCCAGTCAAACACAGACAGGCTAGGCAGAACTTCAGCGAGAACAGCATCTTCAAAGGCGGTGTTTCTGGCACCCATCGAGCCCAAAGCAGACCAGAGAGTAATCAACTCGCAAGGGGACCTCGTTTCCTCCCTCAGTCTTTGCAAAGCCTCTGCAAAAGTGGCTTGGATGAAGTCTGGGTCATTGATGAAGAGGGCAGATATTGCACAGGGAAGGAAGGCAACACCGTGATTGAAGCCGCCGTGCACAAAATCCTGCAGAACCTCAAAGCCTGCGGCCATGTTGCCACCATTGCCGCAGCTGCGTATCACGGCCAGATAGCTTGCTTCATCTGGCACAAGACTGTCCGGTTTGTTGTGCAACAGCGCTTGCGCCAACTGCCAAGAGGCAGCAGCTTCGAAACACCACAGCACTGTTGTGAATGATTCAGTGTCATAGACCCGTGCTTGCCACGATAGCATAAGAATAGCAAGTGCATGTTGCCAGTGAACAGCGCTGCAAGAGGCGATTGTGCAGCGGTACGCGATGGCATCAACCTCCAGCAGTCTTCGGAGCATCAGGCTCAAAAGACCCAGCGCTTGCCGCCATTGCTGCGATGCTTCACAGCACGTGATGGCGGCCGTGATCGTCACAGTTCCTGGTGAAAGGCGCCGCACCTGCATCCGCCGCAGCAGGCTCAAGGCCACTTCCCAATTGCCTCCCTGCCGACATGTAGAAATTGCGGCAGTGTAGGTTGCCGCATTCGACAGATGTTCACTGCAAAGGCACAGAGCTTGCTGCCAAATCCCCGAGCAGATGCCTATCGAGGTGTTGATGGTAATGGAGTTTATGGGCATGGAGTCCAGCACGAAAAAACCGCGCTGCCACAAGCCAGTGTTTCCGAAGGCTTTGATCACGACCTGAAGCCAGCAAACGGCCGAAAGAGAAACTCTTCAGACAGCCACTGCGACAGACTTGGGCAGGCACACTGGAGCTTGCTGCATCGAGCTCGAGCTTCGAAGACAACATGCTCTGCACACCAACCAATGCCGTTCTCCACTGCGAGGCCCTCTCCGCCGCACCGTTTACCGAATTATAGAGAACCACATCTCGCTGCACACCTCTGCTCCAAAGCCGTGTTGCATCAATTCAGTGCTGGACATGTGCTGGATGACGCCGAATCTACGGTGAGGTGAGCTGCAATGGCCCTGTGTATAGTCAAGTCACCCAGGCAGCGAATTTCGTGCAAGAGGCTCGGCAGGAGACGCCAAGCACCTGGAGATGAAAATAGAAGAAGAAGAAGAACAAGAAATGCACGCACGCCCAAGATTTTTGTCAGGAAATCACCGTCATCTTGAAACAAACCCCTACTTATGGGCTGCCGAGCCTGCGGCAGCAGCAGTGCTTGCTCTCGGCTTCAGCGACTGTACCACGGCCGAGCAGGTGAGTTCGTTCGGGATGCTGGCCATTCCACGCATCGTGTTGAAAATCTGGAGGGCCGTCTCCCATTGCTGGCCCTTCCTTGGCTATAGCCAAAGTTTAGGATGCAGTATTGATGCGGCTTGTTGTACCTGAGTGCTTGTTTGACTGCAAGTACGGATATGGAGCCCTTAGAACGTGCTGCAAGCTGATACACTGATACAGCTCGAACGCTGGCTACCAACATACGAGGTATGACATGTCCCAGCGTGGAAGAGGACGTGGCATCACCTTGCTTCGGCTACAGAATGTGCGGGTGTGTGTGTGTGTGTCTCTAGCTACTAGTACCTCGGTTAACGATTGCAGCTGAAGCTTCTCACATGCATTGATGGTTGAAGTGAAGGTGACGACATCCGGTCTTGCAGAGGAACGCATCATCGTGGAGAAGATTTGCATTGACAAATGCCAATTCTGCTCTCTGTGACCTCAAACCGGAAGAGAGGGAAAAAAGGAAGAGAGGGAAGAGGGATCTTCTGTGGCGAAGAGAGCTGAGACCGGCACATTGGCTGATGACTTGTGCGCAGACGACGTTGTTCGGAGGAACGGAGGCCAGCGGCATATCCTCCAAAATCTTCAGCACTGCAGCCGCATGCCCACATTGCATGCACACCAGAATTGCCTTGGTTGCTGCAAATGGTGGCATAGTTGGAGCCGAGCAGTGAGTCTGAAGTAGAAGCTGCAGTAGTTCTTCCTCATGCTTTATCAACCCTAGCCCCTGAATCCCTACTGAACTGAAGCCACCGTCAGTGCAGTGCATCTAATCTAAAGTCTGGCGATCCTGCTGCCAAGCAGCATGGGTAAATATGAATTCGTTCTTGGCCACCGCATCCTCAAGGGATCAAGCTGACTCATTTTGAACCATCGATGCACAACGCAACCCCAAGTTTTGAGCCAAGTTGGTCAGATCCTTCTCCATTGCATGCAATAAGGATAGAGCGTGTTCCCATTGTAGGCCGCGTTTGCAAGCAATCAGGGCCGAGCCATAGTTGGCAACAGTTAATGGCACCTCAACTTGCTGGAGTGCTGCAGCTCTACCCACAAATCGAGGAAGCCCAGACGCAAACTAGCCGCGTGAAGTGAATGAAGATCAGCAAGAGCTCTCTGCCAGTCGGATCTGCTAGGACGCCCTGAATCTCCTGCGACGATCGCGAAAAGCTGACACAACGACAGTACCTAGGCCTGGGTACAGACCCACTCTGCATGCCTGATTAAGAACCACTTCCGGAGCACTCAAACACTCAGGCACGGTAAGGGTGACTGCGACTGGCAATCGACAGAGAAAGACTAGAGACAGAGGGAGAGAAGGGAAAAGGAATGAGAATACAAAAAGGCCTGGTACGTAAGTATGCCAGACACCAAGAACGGCAAACTGGAGTAGAGGTGGAAAAATGGAACGAATGACAAGCGGCAACGAATGACATGCCGACCGAGGCATGAAGAGCTAGATGTATGCTCTTGAGAAGCTAGTGAACCTGAGTGAACCCGTCGAAGAAGGCCGGCAGTGGCTGAGCAAAATAGTCTGGGCATTTGGACATGACGCGGCCTGATTGCGGCCGCTGTGGCAGCATGCGCCCTTGCTGCAAGTGACCATGCAGCAATGCAGCCACATCCATTCGCCCGGCAGTGTTCCATGCTACGTGCTTGCTACATGGGGAGGTGTTGCCAGCGCCCTGTCGGGCCACGAGCTGCATCGGAAAGAAGCGGTTTCTACAAATGCAGCACACGCCGGACTTGCAGAAACAGCGCAGATCCCCATGTAAGGTGACATGCCTCGAACACGCTGTAGAAGTTCCTCGGAGACAAGACAAGAGCGGTAGAACACCATGGTGTGCAAGAATACTGCACCTGGAAATCCCATCTTCTGACCCAGTGGACAGATGATCATGTCATGGTGTCCGAAAGACCGAGCCAGCATGGGTCGATATGGATCGCAGCTCCGCCCTGTCAAGAGCTTCAAGGATTCAGCACAATGCCCACCAGGGCGTGATGAATGAGAGAGCACATGCTTCGCGATAGCTTGTTTGATGTTGCCACTTGTGCAGGCACTGGAGCTAGACCGGACTCTGTGGTAGCTATGGCAATGCTAGAAATGACTTTGCAGACCACCCATGAGGCTTTGGCACTCGATTCTCGAATGCCCACTGCGAAGTCATCTTACTCGGCCTGGCCTATGCATCTTCGACTACAAGCACTTGGTTGCTCGCCCGTCTTGTGTGATCCCAACCCTCTGTCACGAACACCTCCTCTCCAACACTTTGTCGGTTTTTTGTTTCGTTTAAGTCACGGACATCCCTCGGTCCCTCGCTCGCATAAGACACGATTGCATCCACGATGCTACATGTTACAACGTCGATGCTATCTGCAGCTTTGACACTCTGATCCGCCCAGTGCGACCAGACAGTAAGCGTTCGTGAGGCGGGCAAAGACACCCACCTGGCAGAGTCTCAAAGGCAGCGAGCCGTCAAGACACTCAGACACTCCCTCTTCAGCTCTCCCCGACTCCCCTCCTCTCCGGATTTGGCCTCGTTGCTATTCTCGAAGGATGCACGCACCGCCATGAAGGCGAGAAGCCTCCCAGAGCTGCTGAGCTTGCATAGAGTGAAGGGCCTTTCAGGCCCTCCTCCTGTGCAGCTGAAGACTGGATGCTTCGCATGCACCCCCTGCCTCCAGCACCCTAAATCCACTGTGGATAAGGATCTCTTCGAGCCGAGAAGCCAAGCGAAGCGAACTTGCACATTTCGAGCATCACCAAGTCAAGGGGTTGCCACGCTCTGAGTGCAAACTTACCCTGCACGCTTGCTTTCTCCGCGATAGCAACTGGCGATCTGCGGTGCTGCGGAGCTACTCCGCCGCGCATCGCTTGCGAGAAGTCTCTGCCGTGAGGTTGGCGCAGAAGACCTGGCCAAGTAGACTCGTGCGAACACGCAGGACACATGTCGTGTATTTCAGACATTTCAACACCTCCATACTGCATCTTCGAGCCTCGTCCGATGTTGACGGTGGATGGCCAAGCCGCTGCCTCAATAGCTGTTTCAAAAAGCGGCGAAGCTCTCCACATCAGGCGGAGCCTGTCAACCCTGTCGCGTTTTTAGGTTGGGGGGCCGGCTATGTCGCTTCCTGAACCCTCAAAACCCAGCGCAGCACAACGGGGGAGGTGTTTGAAATTCTGTTCTGCGGAAAAACTGAACCCGCACAGCTTCCGTGCTTCTTCTACAGAGTTTGTGAAGGAGAGCTGCAGTCTCTCTCCATGTGTCTCCGGTGAGTGGTCAATGTCCTGCGACCTCTGCATCAAGGGCAGAAGACGCCCTGCATGCTGGGGTGCCAGCGATTCATCACCCTAATGTGTGTGTTTTCACCAATTGCCAGTCGCAGACGAAGCTTCCAACCGATTCAAGGCCAAGGCCATGGTTTCGCAACTACAGGGGCACGTCCATCTACAAGTAGGTCCCTGAACCACGACCCTTTGAGTCTAAGCCGAAGGCCGCTGTCGACGCACGGCTGCCGAGAATGCTGATCCTGCAGAGCCAATGAAGTACCTGAGGGCACAAGAGCACTGCAACACTACAACTCAGAAGCGCCGAGAAAACTCGGTTACCGGGGTCCGTGCTCTGCCTGCGATGCAAGTTGCAGCTCGACGAGCTCCTCCTGACCCCGGAGCTCGGGCCTTTGACAAGAGAATCTCGGGGCCCTCGGCTGCGCAGCGGCACAGCTCAGCCACTGGCAACTCAGCTCCATCGTCTTGCGAGAAGAAATACAAAGCCTCTGCAAGTCAGCATGCAGTCTGCGACATAAAGAGACGCAAAGAGGCTCGTCATTGCTGGTCAGCTGTAAGGCGCACGCAACTTTTACGCCTGAACGGAGATCAGCACGAAAGCCTGCAACATCGGCCGCAGCAGACTAGTTGCGAAAGAATAGATCAATGGCATCGGCTGCTGACATGGGCACTGCGCTGCCTTCGTCGGCATCACCCGCAACGAAGACCTGCTCCAGTTGCCTCCTGGCAGCTGACGGAACGGCATCGCAGCCGTCCGCAGCCGGTTTCGCGCTTTAAGGCCGAGGCTTTTTCAGCAGCCGGTTGATTCTCGAGGCGGCGGCTGTTGCGCTCGGGGTGGTCACCTGACACGGCTCCCATGCGCTGGATATCACTGCATGAGCGGCTGCATGAGCATCAGCGGCTGCACACCTTTCGGACGCAATGAGCAAGTGCACTTGGTCGACAACTGCCTTTGGTGGGCCGCAAGAGGTCTGCGGCACGGCAGCATCACCCTCCACATAGCCGCATTTTGCAGCCTCAACGGCATGGCCGTTGTTGGAGCTCCCGAGCGGGAGTCCACGAAATGCCAGTGGGCAGACCGGAATTCTTTTCTGGAGCATGCTGGTAGTAAAGCCAGTCTCTGCCATTGGTGCCATGACAGGCCACGAGCCTGGTTGCGGCTCCTTCGCCCGCGACTGCCAGAGTCGCATGAACAGATCCCTTGCTGCCACAGCCAGCATGTCATCCACGATGAAGCCAGCCCCACGCCCTTTAAGGGTGTTCTTGGAGCAACAGCCCTTGCCACAATAGCAGTAGGAGAGATGCTCATTCGTCAGTCCAGCAATATTTATGGCTGCCCGCAGTCTGGCCAGCACACAGCCTTTGTTTAAAGCTGATGTGCGCAAGCTGGGGATATCTGTCAGGACAAGAAAGTCAGGTCTCAGACGAACAAAGAAGCTGTAGCTCTGGTTTCGCAGAGCTTCTCTTTCTTGCACCCTCTTAAGGCATGCCTTCATCCTGCGCAGCTGATTGGCTGCAGCGAAGGTCCAAGCTTGCGCCACTTCTGGGGGAAGCTGGCCCTCGATCCGATCTACACAGAGCAGGTACTCCGGAATGAAACCATCTAAGCGCAAAGGCTGCAGCACGTGGAGCACGTGCGAGCGGAACACGGTCGAAACACCGCGCAGTTTCAGCACATCCAGAGCCCGGCTTGAAAGTTCTCTGGCCATACGAGCTTTCGTGATGAGACGCAGGAGCAAGCGCGACTGGCCCACAACCACGACGGCGACCATTCTGCCGCGCTCTTGTGGAGGCTCTGTATGACCTTCGGTCCCCAGTGGGGCGCCCACATCTTTGGAATCCGAAGGAAGCTCAACTGCGTCCTGACAGGAGCGGTGTCAGCATCAAGTTGTTGAGCAGCGGCTTTCGTTTTTCTGGGCATTGCGTGAGAAAGTTGGCAGAAGTCAGGCAGAATCGTCGCGAAGGTGTAAGACTTTGCTCTTTTCAGTCCTGTATCTACATCTATATATATATATATATATATATATGTTGGTGAGTGCTTCCTTCTATCGTATTCGAGCACCTCCTGCTTCAATGTGTTCATGTAGAAGATACGCACATTGAGGCTGCACATACTTAATCACATTTATATTTTGAAAGTCTTCTGGTAAAAAGTGCAGACTGTACAGTGTGCTAGATTGGCAGGGTTCACTACATCCTTCTGTTACCTCACAGTTCGGTATATGCATCCCGACGAGTCTTACACCTGTATGTGTTTGCTCATGGAGAAGGGTGATGGATGAAAGCGCCACTGGTATCACAATCAAGCCATGCACAAGTTGACGTGCAAACTCTTTGAAGCATGGTGCAGGGACAAGGAAGCAATACTAGGCGGTACTGGCGTAATATGTATTGTAGAGCTTGCTATTTCTCTAGACCCATTGAACCAACCGCAGCTCGCACAGCATTTCCTGCTCCGAGATGGGCATCTCGATCAAGTTTGCCAAGTCAGGACCTTCTTGTTCGGAGCTGCGAAGCCCCTTTTGCAGCCAGAAGAAGCCTTCGGTACGTAACACGGAGGCTCAAACATGCACTGCGAAGATTCGAGCAATGGATGCGACTGGCTTAGTCTTCCACCTGCGGACTCTCTCTTCACTCCGTGTGCTCCTCCTAAAAACTGTGATGTCGGATCTTCGTCCGTTCTTTCAATTGTCAGCGCCTGCAAGGAAAGCGAAGATGGCAGGCGCCAGTGTTCGGCACCGCTTGAATTGCATCATATACCGACTGCGAAGATGCCATGGCTCATGGATAGACTCTGTCGGCTCTAGCCTCCCTAAAGGTCTGTCACGAGTATGGGACCCTCCAGAGTCAGGGCTTGCACACCGCTTTGTCACATGCGTCTGGGCCGATGAACCCTGTTAGTGTGGACCTTGCTCGGGGAGCTCGAACCACGGTGACGGGCTGTCCGAACTGAGCCTATGCTCAACATTGTCCACACAGAAAAAACACTGGCAGCTCTGCAAGCAGCGTCAGCTCCACGGCGTGTGTGACAACGAAGTCATTCCGCCGAATGTGCACCCCGAGATAGGGCAGCCTGGGTATCTGATGTTAACCTGTCTGCCAGTTTGATCAACCTGCCTGGGCATCCGGCGGGCCCAGCACCAAGTCTGCGAATTTCTTAGCTGCTGTCACAAGAGCCGGAGCTGGAGCAAGCCTCGGCAGTCTCTGCTCTGATCCTCTTTGGGTAGACTGGCGAGATCGTCAGCACGGGAAGTCGAGTTTCTGCTGGTGGCCTACTATCCATTGCAGATCGAACATGTGAATGCGGCAAGATGTTGGTGTGCAACATTGAGAACACGGAATCTAGTGAAGTGTCGAGCAAAGGTGCTCTAGAATGAGGTTGCTGCATGTGCTGGAACTTCATGACCAGATCGCCTTGCACGGTCGGGCGGTCCACTGTCCCAATAGGCTCAACCGCAGCGTCAGAGACCGTCCCGGCAGCCTTCTGGACGGTGAAGCCTCGCAGCTATCCCATCTCGAATGCATAGCGTTCTGTCCACCAAAATAGACTCTTGTTTCTGTTATAGTCATGCATGCCTACGCATAAGCATACATCTGTACAAGAACATGTGCATACGGTCACCCGCTTGCAGTCGTTCAACGTGGGGCGTGATCAGACCGAGACGGAGAAATACACAACATGAGATTCTGGAGTGATGTGCTCCTCCACGGGTGCCTGATCTCCGAAGCCTCTTTCTGTGAATGAAAAATCTCCTCCACGCGCACATAAACTCCTTAGCAGCGCCATCCTGTAATGACCTCTGGTTTTCGGAAGCGGAAGACTAATGACATGGTACACCATGATACACCATGGCATTGGTCAATGCTTGTCGACACCTTCGCCTTCTTGCAGGGCGACGTTTTGCACCGTCGGTGAAGGTGTCAATGAATAATTTCGTTCATGAGTGGAAGCAACTCGTGAATCAACCAACAGCTTGCGAGGAAGAAATGAATCAATGAAGGATGGAGGCAATGAAACAAGGAATGAACCAGAAAAGACTAAACGAATGAAGGAATGACAAGACTGGAGTGGAACCGAATGCAATGGTTTGGGATGCAAGCTGAAATTGACCATCAAAAGTCTGTGGAAACGACAGGACGTGAAAAAAATGACATGGCATGACATGAAATGACATGACGTCACATGACGTGACATGACATGACATGATATGACATGATATGGCATAAGAATTCCGTCCCAATTACAAAACAAGCTGCGATGACATGCACTGAGATGAAAAGAAACGAAACGACAAATATGAGAAACGATGCGAAGCGACATGAAATAATGTCATGCGACTTAAGTGATGCCCATAATCAAAGGTACTAGAATCACTAGAAGAACAAGAAGTGATGTTGTCAGAGTTATAAGTCGAAGAACCATCGCAAAAGTCTTCATCAGTATTTCACCATCTTCGTACTCACGAGTCTCAGCATCCTCATCACCCTTGTTCTCGTGCGACCATCCTGATGTTCATCCTCATAACAACTCATAACTCAGCCTCATTGTCGTCATCGTCACGGTTATCATCATTTCCATGAGCAAACTGCCATGCAATACACGGTGAGTCTTGACGCACTCGCAATCCCTTTGCCAAACAGAACCAGGCACAAACCGATCATATGCAGCAGGGCAGCCGCAGTGCATCGAGGTGCTTTATCAACAGGCTCCTCGCAGCCAAGCTACTAGTAGAAAGGCTGGACGCACTCGAGTTTGGCATGGGCCTCCCCTTTACATTCTCGGCGAGGTCCACCAAGCCCTTGCAGTTGCAGGTGTCACTTGAGCATCGAACCAAAGTCACTGACCATGCTCTGCCTTGAGAGAGCTCTCTCTCACAACCTTAGGCTGTCAGCCCGGGAATCAAGCAAAGTGAAGGGAACATCCTTGCCAGGAGCCAAGTAGCTCCACATCTCAGATTCTTTACTGCGAGGTCTTCGTCGCAGTACCTTCGAGCCCCAAACGGAGCAGCACCCTTCACATGCGGGAAGCCACTGTAGGTCGGCACACCCAGAATAAACCACTGAATTGCCTCGGTTGGGTTGAGCCGGAAGCTGACCCGTCATAGCAAGGTGCGCTTGATCGACAGCCAAGAGCTGTACGCTGCCTGCCAGCTTGGGGAACTTGCTGGCCGTGAGATTCACAGGCCTCGTCAGGAGCTTTGCAAAGAGACGTATTTTCTGGATCGTCTGCGAGGCCTGCATGTCCTTGGTGAAGCCCAGAAAGTCACCATGACCGTCCTGCGAGGACTGGCCCTGCTCCTATACAAGGCACCTTTGAAGGGCCTTGAGCTGCGAGGTTCGACCACCAGGCACCAACACCACCTCCAAAGCAGTGCATCGAACAAGTCTGAACGTTAGTGACAACATCATCGGGACCCCCACCCCCACATCTGCTGCGGAGTTCCCGAGGCTGGCATAGTCACGCACCGCCACCTGGCTGCTCCAACATGCAACACTGCGTAACACTGCAGACACACAACTGGCTTGCAGCCTCAGCCTTTAAACCCTCGAGGTTGAAAAGGTCGCTCCACCTCAGGACAGAGGTGTTTTTCGATCATCCAACACGCTGACAATCGGATGAGAACTGGTTCCGAGTGTGCCTTGAGCCCCCGACGGTCTACCCCGTGATGCATCTGCATGGTACCAGCGAGGCACCCAACACCATGGCCTGATGATTTAAAGCAGGTTATCCAGCACTAGTCCGGCATGTCCTTATGTGCCCCGGCGGCAGCACCAGTGTCCACGGTTGGCAACCATGTCCTGTAGCATCATCGGTATTGAAAATCTGGATTGTGGATGCGCGAAATCGATTCTTCTGTCAGTAAAACCGCAAGCACCTCCGGCATCTTTGCACGCAGTGTTGAGGCGCCTGTCAAGGGTTTGTTTTCCACGAAACCATCTGGGGCGAGTACTTTAGGCTGGCATGCACTGGTCAGCCTGTTTAGCTGGGACACGAGTTCAAGGGCAACGAAGAAGACTTCCACCTGGCCCCGTCATCCAATCTACTGAGCAATGACGCGCCGGAGGTAGGGCAAGCTGGTTGTTGGCTGGATGTTTGTGAGTGTCGCACGTATAGATAAAGCAAAACAACGACACTGGTGCCGGCTGTGAGGTGGCCTGAAGTTTAAATTGTTCAGCAAGCAGGCGCTCGCATTGCAGCTCCAGCACGGGAGCATAGAAAAAGCTATCTGATGTGCAGCTTTTGCCTTGTCCTCAAACCCCGCACAAATTGTGAGCAGTAGTTCGAATGTAACTCATTAAAAGGCCAGATTTCACACATCGACGTGCTTTCTTTCCTCTTGCCTGTGTAGTGTGCGGCGCTGCTGAACATGCAACTGCCGTCCATCAGTGGCCGCATGGCATCTCTGCATGGCATTTCTTCCCGGCAGATTCGTTCCTCCGACAAACACATACTTTGCAAGCTGGGCGGCCCAGTTTGCCACACTCGTGTGAATAAACAGCGAGTGGGCACTTCAAAGACATGCCCTCGGTGCCTGTGCCATGAAGCCGACGTGGTAGCGAGTGTCCTACTTCCAACTCGGCACGATCGAAGTCGTGATCGCGGCAAGGAGACGCGGCCAAGCTGCATACAGCAAGTATCGCGGCTCTGTGAGCGCATCAGCTTTGGATGCCTCGAAAACACAACATTGTTCACATGAAATGGACATCCAAGGCTTTCGCAGCCTTGACCGGTGCACCAGTTTTCGGTGCAGGTACGCTCGGTGGCGGTGCCACCACGTCCTCGCCGTGCTTCCAAATTCCCAGCTTGTCCAAGAACTCGTCTCGGAAATCTCGGGAACCCAGCCTCGGTCGCCTCACAGTGCATCAGGCAAGATGCCAGAGTTTCAGCCTCCTCCTGCCGCGATCACGGATGCACTTGTTGCTAAGCCTCTAAACTGAGCAGTCCTGACATAGGCACCGAGGGCCATCATTGCCTTCTTTCCGAGGGCAGGAGCCCTCGAGCCTGCCACTTGCCACTCTTTGAAGCAGATCTCTTGCGCGGATTGGCGTGAAATGCACCTTCCTTCCACGGGTCGGTCCAGCACGATGCGTCTGCACCAGGACCGACATGAAGGTGACCCTTCCCTTGCAGGAGGACCTTAGAGATCGGGACTCTTCGGGACCGAGAAACGTTCTGAGCTTCTCCAAATGCATCCACAAGCCGGGAAACCGGGCATGGCGCACGAAGCCCTGCCCGCGCCTGCAGTGACGCGCAGCGGAGTAGGAGACGGAAACCACTCGCAACAACCGCTGCGAGAGGGCCTGGCCTGCTCGGCCGATTTTATGGCACGCAGGAGCTCTGGCCTGAAGAACTACACCCTTTTCAGGTTGGCATGCTGAAGAACTACCGTAACTATCGCAAGCCGAGATGATCTCTGAGTTGGCAAGTCGTCTCTTTGGCCATGAACAGCTTGTACACCTCAGCGCAGGCATTGAAACATTTCTGACCCCACGGAAAACGCAAGCACTGTGCCGTTCTTCGAGACGAGCAAGCCGTGATGGGACCCGACCTACAGGTCGCACACGGACGGCAATCACAGCACACGCCGGCTTGAACTTGAACCGGCTGAGGCCCGAAGCCCTTACAAGAGAGGAGCCAAGTAGCTCCTCCAGAAACAGAAACTCACCCTCTGTGTGTCTGTGTCGTGCCCCATTCTTTTTCCGCAGTCAACCGGACTTTTGGACCTTCGCGCCGCTTCCGAGACTGCATGCTCCAGGTCTCCAGGTCGGTAGGATCGACGGCGGAAGATCACGCGATTCATGCGTCGCCGTTGCTCTTCGCGATCGCATAAAACGTAAGCGTAAGACTCGAGCAGCCAGAAAAGGTCGGCACATCGGCTTTGCCCACCAGCGGGAAGCCATGGGAAGCCTAATGCGTCAGACGCTCCACGCAGGCAAGTCTCACAAGGAGATTCGTTCCTCCAGACTGCCAGGACACCTCTTCTGACACCGTTCCGCCCGCGGTCCGTCCGTGGTGCGAGTGCCTCCGGATCAAGCACCTCTTCGCGTTGGGGCACTGCGAAGCATGGCATTACCGGCAAGAAGAATGGCCATCCAGCTCAGCCTCAAAGCTCAAGATGAAGGCCATGTAGGCTGTAAAGCCACCGAGCGCAGCTCGCCTTGTGACCACCATGTCCGGAAGTGTCTCTCGAGCAAAGGTGCATCCTGAATGTGGGCATGGAACGTGGCATACAGCGCATTCGACCCTGTACGAAGAACACGGGGCCAAGCAGAATGTTCACTGATTGGGGCCAAGTGTCTCTTGGATATGTCAGGATCCTTGGAACACTTGGCAAGTCACGTGCCGCAACATTGGCAGGCATACTGTACGCAGACCTCGCTGAGGAACTCAAAAAGGCAACGAGCAAGTCCGGCGCTCTAAGGCTCTACGCTGCCTGTCCTAGCCGAGTTGTCTGTTCTCAAATTTCACGTTTGACCAAGGCTCGGAGTAGCACCAGGCCTTCCAACTGGACCGGGACCCTTGAAACTTCCATGTCCTCCCACGCTGCCGTCAAGAGCGGCCTCAGGAATGCAACACGCAAAGATGTGATAGAACTGCTGCACAGGCACTTCAACTAGTAATGGCAAACTTCTGTCAGGGTGCGTGGCCATAATTCGCAAGAAGGTATAGAAAGCCCGAATGTGACACAACCTGGCTGCGGTCTTGCAAAACGGCGCAACAGTTGCTCCTGCTCAAATCGTCCAAGGGACCGCCAACTTTTCCGCAGAGCAAATCAGCTCCTCTGTATGAACTCTCCTTCGCAGGCCGGGAAGGAATGTGGGATAATGTGGGCATGCATGTGGCACCGAGGCAAACAGCTCCCTGTAACAGGGGCCAGTATGCCACACTGCCATGAGGACTGAACTGCGACTTTTCTTTACGATACTGACAGAAGTAGTTTAGTATGACAAAACAGTACCGGCGGTGATGTTTGCAGAAGGGCAGTGCGCAAATTGAACGCTGTAGCCGCTATCCACGCTTTGAGACCCTGCCCTGCCCCCACCATCACCACCACCACTACTACCACC